>CM041777.1:185763644-185803316 GCA_023374045.1 Limonium bicolor | reverse complement strand
CGAAACTTATAGACTTATTAAGGTTTAATCACCTTATTAATTGCAGCATTTTTAGTAATGTTTCTCACTTATCTTGGGTTTTTCCTATATTTATGTTGTTATATTAACTGATGTATTATATGTGTTAAAATGTAGGAAAAATGCCAAATAATTACATATTGTAAAGGATTAAAAGAGAGGCACGAGGATGTCACGCGTGAAGCACACACAGAGGTGTGTCCGCATGAGCAACCGCCTAAAAATAAGGCGGACAACACTAAGGGCAACCGCCCCATAAACATGCGGACGTGAGTAAGTTTTGCTGGGCGGACGAGATGAGCAACCGCCTATGTAACCGCCTTGTGCCCAGGCGGACGTAAGGGCATGCAACCGCTTCATTCTTAGGCGGTCTGGGAGGCGGACGACTCAGGGTCACCAGCAGTGGAGTCCGCATGATATTGAGGCGGACGCAAGAGAGGACATGGAGGCGGACGGAAGCAGTTAGTCAGTCGCGCCAGTTTTCTTCTTCGCGTCGACGAGCGAAGTTGTCGACTTCGCTCGTCGACTTCGCCTGTCTGCAACTTATCCATCTACTCTTCACGTTCTGTCCCCTGAGCAATCAATGAGCAAATCTTTCCACCGCCTCAATCAAATCCTCACGCGTCTGTTATCTTCTTTGCTGCCTCTTCCTTTCTTTATATAAACCCACGAGCCTTCTGCTCAACAGAGACATCGACCACCCATACAATCCATCACCGTACCACTTCACCACACATCACACGTTCATCTCATTTCTCTCCTCCCGCCTTCTCCATTTTTATTTCACTTTCCACCATATTCACCTCTAGTCCTACGTATACAAAATAGCAGAGCGAGCTGGAGTGATTACAGATGATTTCTATTACTCTTGTTTCTGTTTATCTATTTAATATGTTAGGCTAGAATATTTATACTCTGGGAATGGTTATTATATGTTTGTATTAATTATGCATTATTTTTACTGGCTTATTTAAATACAGTTTGTTACGTTTTAAAGGTTATCTCGCACCTTTTTAATAAATGTCATGAGTTTATTAAATTGCTTTCTTAAGTCTATTTTGATCAGACCGGTGATAAATAGATAGGTTAATTAAGACGTAAAACTGGAGGAAACTTGTTATGATTTAATAAGTTAGTATTCAGTTGCAAATGTAATTCCTCAAATACTCCTCTGCCGTTTACAGGCATTTTGCTTAAGTTTTCATCGGACCTTGCATTACAGGTAAACGAGTTCTTTTGAGTCTATGACTTAGACCTTAAGAAAATAACAGGAACCTTGCCAAATTATTAAACCAGTAGAGATAGCTTAATTATGCAGATTATAATAACCTGACCCAGAGTTCCATTTAATTTATCTGTCAACTTAGTTTATTTTATCTTTTCTTTTTATTTATATTACAAGTCAATTAATCCCCCCTCCTGTGACACGCTTAGGTACTATAATATATATATTAGTCCCACGGTTCGACATCCGGTCGCTTATACTTTACTATACTACCACGACCGGGATTTGTTTGCAGCCCGACGTTTATTTTGAGTTTTTAATTTCTTTCTTTTATTTTAATTTTACACCAGTTTAACCACTCACGATATTACGTCTGCAAAATGGCGCCGTTGCCGGGGACTAGTTTATTCTAGTCCCTAAGCCCCGGATTATTCACTTGTTATATTAGAATATTTTGTCTATATTATTTTTGTTTGTTGTTTATATTAATTACCTTATATATTTTGTCTATTTTATATTGTTTGTTGTTTTTATTAATTATCTTTTATATTTTGTTTTTATATATTTTGTTTATATTATTAGTATGTGTGTTTTCTAATTTGTTATTGCTTCAGTAAGTTACGTAATCGAAAAAAAAACGGAACAGGGGCGTGTCCGCCTCCTGTCCGCCTCAACAGACGCGGACGTCTCTGATTCACGCCGCGGTCTCTACCACAAGCCGTGACCGCCTACAACGAGGCGGACGTCCAGGCGGACGTCGACCAGTTTCTAAAAAAAAAAACGTCGCGTTCTAACTTGTTCTTCTCCGATTGCTCCACGTCAAACCCGACGCCAAAGAGAAAAACAAGCTCGCGGACTCCGGTCCATCTCTGTATCACTTATATTAGTATTGTGTTTGTTTCTAATTATTTTATTTTATTTTCTAATTTGTTTATGTAGTTTTGTTTTATACACAAAAACACAAACAAAAATGGAAATGGAACAGGTGTTCGAGCAAGAGTTCTGCTTTTCACAGTATTTATACTGCTCCGTATGTGGGGGAGCTCATAATTATGAGGATTGTCTCATATTACAAGAGCAACTCTGGTTAGAAGATCAACCAGATTACCTGGTGAGACTCGCTCTACCAGAACAGCTACCAAAGAGCGAAATAATTCATGAGGTAGAATACCCCACTACGGATGTAAGTTACTCTCTTCCCTCTACGATCGCCTACCGCTAGTTTCCATCCTTCTCTGTGCTCTATCCAGAAGATGAGGATATTTACATCCTCGAAGATGAAGAGAAGGAATTGCCATCACCTCCTGTAATACCCCAACCCGAAATCCAATAAACTGAACGGCGATCACTCCCAAATAAAATACAACTGCAGCGGAAATAAATATAACAACCGGGCGGTATTACAATGCCGTTGGCCACCCTTGTGACCAACAAGGCTAAGTCCAAATACAATCCTCAAATGTCACGGTCTGGAATACAGATACAACCCGAGATACTAGGAATCAAACTCAAAGTAAAATACTGAAATAAAATAATTAACTAATAGTAGACTCCCAAAGCTTGGTCTACCCCACCTACACTCAGTGCGGTGATCTCCTCAACTTCAGGTACCTGAAAAATGGGGGTGCCCCCAAAGGGGCTCAGCAAACAATGCTGGTATGGAAAACGTGCAGCCCATCGTCTACCGGGCCACACCAACTACTTTGTCGAACACATGCAGTTCATTTTTATAAAGCTGTAAACAAGCATAGTCTGATAATAACAAGTATCCATACAAGGACAATAATGTCACATAGAACAAGACACAGAAGGTCGAGTTAGCTGAACTGAAATTCTTTACTGATAGTCGGTCCACACAATGGGACTGGCCGTTATAACTGAATATCTGAAATAGTGGAGGTATAGTGACCTCGTTATAGAGAAAGGTTGGGTATAAAAACCCCAGGAGATACGTAGTTAAACCCTGAACTGAATGGCGTGGGAAATAAGAACCCACTAGAGGAATAAAGTCTTCCTCGAACTGAAGGGCATTTGAATCCCGGAAGGAATAAAGTCTTCCTCCCAACTGAATGTTCCGTCGCGACGTAGTAGGAGACGACCTGAGACAGGTACAACTCCCGTAGCATGCATGGCCAGATCCAACTGGGCTCCTCATTCTCGAAGTATATATTTGTTAAGTGTCATATAAAGACATTAAACAAAAACACAATGTGTATTGTCGATTATCACGTTTAGGATAATGACGTTTGTTATAAAGTGAAGTTAGTGAGAGACTTGAGTACAAGTCCTCGGTATACTGAAACGCAGGTATTTAATCCACTGGTATAGTAGTGTTTGTATGCGTGGGACATACACGATGTAGTCAGCAACAATCACGCACATAAAATAACACAACAGTGCACAAGAGTAAAACAACATTTTACATTAATTATCTTGGTCGTTATTACAAACAACAGATAGCACACAAGCCGGTGTAATCCGTTAGAAAACAGGTTGCAAGAATCCCATACCGTTCACCGTAGACTGTACTTGTAAATTCCCGGTCAACGTCTGGTCAAACAAAGTCCTAGAATAGGATTAACTGAGAGGGTTAATTTATGTTACCCTTATATAATAATTCTATTGGATCTTTTAACAAATTTCATATTTGTTATTTCATGTGAGGTTTTATTCCTTTTAATTACCTCATGATTTTATGTATAACTTATTTGTTATTTATTCACAAATCCTTTAATGCACATCTATGTGTTCATTGCATTTGTTGTTTATTTTATTTGTCTAGGTGACATAACAACCTATAATTTCTTAACTATATTTATTTGTCATACATGGACATAAAATTCTTACAGTTTTCATTATTCCTCCTTTAACCAAAAGTAATAGTCATCGGTTATCTTTAAATTCCTTATAACTATATAAGTCATAGTTTAAACCTCATAACTCCTTTAATCAAAATTCTTTCTTTCTAATTCCTCCAAAAATCCATGTAGGACCTATATTTATTTTAATCTAAATTTTTACCCTTATATTTCGGTTATTTACAAAACAACCACATAAAATCATAAACCTTACTTTTAAATTCTAATCTCTTAATATAACATAGTTTTAATTCCTTATTTAATTAAATTACAAAACTACCACTAATATTTTTGGACATAACTTATAAATGTTATAACTTTCAAAATTACATTTTGGCCCCTCAAACTTTCGGCCTTAATGATTAATTTCCCATAATTACCTTTTAACCACAAAATCTTATAATCTTTACATAACACCTTATAAATTATAGTTTAAATTTTAATTCTCCATAAATGCTAAATATATATATAAATTCTTAAATTACCAAACTAACCCAACTAACTCGGCTTTAGCCTAGAACTTTCCTTTAATTACATTTTCACCCCAAAACTTATAATAGTCACTTAATAACTTACAAACTAAAGTTTAAATATTTAATTCTTTCAAATTTCGAAAGTAACCCCAATAATTCTCTTAATTATGAATTCGCCCATATTCAACTCCAAACTTTAATAACAACTTTCATAAATTACATAATAGCCCAAAACTTTATAAAAAGTTATTTTAGAGCTTGTTTAAATTATCTAAAATTCATAAACTTAATACCTAACCTTATATTATTTTATATTTACACCAACAGCCCTTTTGTTCTCGGCCTTCACAATATATACACTAAATTTTGTAGAAATTACATCTAAGCCTTATAACTAAATTAATTAGTCATTTAAACACTAATAGAATATTTTTAACTCACCAAACTTTATGATATAAATTTATATAACTAAGTAGCTCATTAAAATCCATTTAACACATAAAGCTTTCGGCCATAATTTAAATGAGACCATATGTTATATAAAAGTGGATTTATATGTCTAAGTAATTATAGATAAATTCATAGGAGTCATATAACTCATGTATAAATTATTGTAATGTCTTATATAAATTCTTAGCCCAAAATAGAGCATTTTTGCCCAAGACAATTCGGCCTAATTTAATTTGTAACATAGATAATTTTTGTGACACAAAAATGTGTCTTAAGGTAAATATTTTCTATATATGTTATAGATTATATTTTTGGCAAATAAAACCATGTAGGTTCGGTATTACTTTACTTAAGAGGTGTACATAATTTTTGTACAATTTTTTAGAAGCTTAACAAAGCTTATAATATAAAGGTTTATATAGTAAACTTACTTCTTAACAAGGTGGTTAAGTGCTTGAACTTCTTCTTGAATCTCCAAGCTTTCTCCTAGGTAAACTTGATGCTCCTCTTCGGTTTTATGCAAGAGGTGAAGGTGTTTAGGAGTTAGATCTTGAATAAAGATCTTAAGTAGATTTGGAAGTAGTTTTACAAGACTTTACCTTAGACTTTTCTCCTTATAAATTTCGGCTCACCCAAAGGTAGATGAAGAGCAAGTTTTCCTTCAACAAAATGAAGAAGAAAAGAGACTTAGAAGAAGTAGAACTTGGTTACACATAAAAATGTGCTTTAAGGATTTTCAAGCTTTGAAAACTACCTTAAGATAACCTTGAGATGCTCCTTGATTTAATGTTGGTTTGGACAACCTTCTTGGAGAATTAAATGTGGCCGAACCCAACTTGATGTGCTAGGAAGAGTTTTGCTTCAAGACTTGCCAAGAAATGCTAGGAAATTACCTTAAGATGAAGATAGAAGTTAAAACTCCATTAATGGACTTAAGAGCTTCAAAGGAAGAAGATGAAGCTAGAAGAGAGGGAAGGGAGCTTACCTAAACCGTGCAAGAAGAGGGCAAGGAAGAAAGTGAGAGCATGCTCACGTATAACATTGAAAATGCCCTTAGAATTTGATTTTCTTTTGTCAAATTTTTAATGTCATTTGACAATGCTTTTTCCTTAGTTTATTGCATGAGTTATTGGCTCAATAAATGCCTCCTTTCCAGCATTGAATCGGCCATGATGAGGGACAAGGCAAGGTGGAGCAAAAATAATGCAAACTAGAAGACAAGGAGAGAAAGGTAAGGTATCTTCTTTTGATTTTTCTAAGTTAATGAATTGTCTTCTTCCTCATTGTCTTGCACGAATTGGAGGTCTGAATGGGGCTCAAAAACCGGCCAAGAAGAACCAAGGAAGAACATGGAAGATAGCTTAGTTTGTAAGAAGCAAAAAGAAGGAATCTTAGATCTACTTTTGCCTTTTTGCTTTTGTTTTCTTCCTAGCTCACATGTGCTTGCTCAATGACCTAATTTCGACAGCTCTCTGGTCAAATGAGACCTACATACTTAGACATTAAGTAATATAACACATGGGATGATGAGTCCATATTCTAAGCCTTTTATAAATTTTTAAAGCAAATTTTATACTAGTTTTTGCCCTTAAAATCGGCCCCTATAGAGAGCCTTGTTGACTAGTCACACCAACTGATTTAGAAGGTCATTTTAACCCTTTTTAAGATTACCAATTCGTGGCATGTCAAAAACTACAAGGTAATTGCGTAAAACGCATTTTCGTGACACCCGAAGGTGTGTTTTGTGCTCTAAGGAAATTTTGGGAAACCAATTGTTCTCATGAGTTCCAAGTGTTTGTAAACACTTATTATAGTAAATAAACATATACTAAGATGTTACATTGAGTTATATGGGGTTATATCAACCCGTGACATAAATTACGGGCCATCGGGACACTCCCGGGCCAAAAGGAGCGCTAAGAAATCCTCCTTTGGTTTTTGCTGAATTTTGAGAAACCACTTCGTGGGTTCTCTTTAGAATGATAAATAATGATGTTAGGAACTCTAGGAATTAATTTTATAGGAGTTCGTGCCACTTCGGCACTCCTCCGGACTTTTCGTGCTTTAAGGAGCGGGTGTGAGCACTCCCGAGCGTTTTGCGTATTTGACTGAATATAGCTTAGGGAATATATTTGTATATTCATATAATAATTGTATGACCATTTGGTTTGAATATTAGAGGGTCATACAAGGTCATGTTTGACCATATGCTTCTAAGGCGTTTTAGCGTTTATGGTGAAACGACTGTTTTTACGTAACGTTTTCATGCATGGGTTTGCATGCGTACGTGAAATGATTTATATTTGGATTATATTCCAATAAATAATGATTAAATAATATTATTTAGATTTGGGGTATTTCACCTCCCGCCAATATATCAAAAAAAAAACGCCATTATCACCTTCGAAGAATTAACTCTCTCTGAAGATGATATTGATCAGCGTTCTTTCTATGAGCCTCACCTACAAGAGGAGGATTTTTACATCCTCCAAATAGAGGAAGACAAAGCACCACCGCCGGATCTTCTGTTAGAACTACGTTACCGGCAGTACCTCCTCAAACACCAAGTTTTGTGGAGTATTCATTTTCCTATTTTATTTGCCGAAGTAACGTTTTGTTTTGATCCAGGTGGTTTGCTTTTAATTACTGCCAACTTTGTTATCCTGGCAGAATTGTTGTCTACTTATATTTTTGATCCAGGATAACGAAGCAGGAGTCTAGCCAAAGACCATAAATACGGGCAGCTTACTGGGAGGCAACCCAGTGGTTACATTTTATTTTCTTACTAGTTTTGTTTTATAATTATTCCTATATATGTTTTGTTTTTTTATAAATAAAGAAAAGAAAGGAGAGAGAACGAGGAGAATTAACTTGAGTTCTTCTGGCTGTTTAGAATATTATTACAGGAACATCTTACACATATCGACGGCTGAACTTAAGTGTGAGGAACGTCTCACCCCTACCAAAGCTTAAGTGTGAGGAAGGACACCTTCCTCAACCTACAATACAAGGGGAGTTTTCAGTTCTTCCTTTATTATATTAATAATTAATCCTTTATGAGTCTGTCATATTTTGAAAGGTCCTTTTCTTGATTTAATTCTGATCAATGAGGACATTGCTCCTCTTAAGTGTGAGGAAGGAGAGAGACCTTTCCCTGAAAATATGACAGTTGTTCGATAACGCCACACTCGCTTTTAGCTACTCTAATTACCTGTATAAAAAGAATGAAAAAATGAGATAAAATAATTGTAGAAGTGTCTGAAATTATGTCAAGTGACAGCTGAAAGATGGTTTTATTTAAAGGAGTTTGTATAAAATTATTTTCCATCAAAATATTCTGTTTCCACTCAAAAATGATAGATCTGCTAATTGTGAAAACCAATTTAGTTTAGCTTGGGATTATGGAAATATGTGGAAAGTCAAGGAAAGAAAAGGATAAAGACAAGGTACTCCACTGTTTATGAATTTTTCTAACCAAAAACAGGCCTCGTCTATCCGGTTATTAAGTTCTTTGGGGTGCTTTAACACCTATCTACCTAAGGTCTCGTGACCTGGGATAGAAGACCCAACACCGCTACAAGGATAGAGAGAAAAGTCTGGGGTACAGAAAAAATAATGCAATTTAAAAATTTTTGTGTGTTTTGTATATACAATTTTTGCATTAAAAAAAAAAGATGATGAAAAATTGCAATTTATATTTATAAACATGAGTACGTGGTGTTGAAAGGTATTGCGGAATAAGGCATTACTTCACACCCCTTGTCATCCCGGGTTAGAGAATGAAATTGGTTGAAAATCCCAGGTTAATCTAACTTGTTTTCTGCAGTCTAGTTTTTCTATGCTTTTATTTAATTGTTCTTCTTCACTGTTTATAAAAACCTACTTCTAAGAGCAGAATTATTCTTTCAATTGTCACTTTGTCTAAATTCCCTTCTACACTTATTTAATCTTGTTTTATTATTATGGCTTAGAGATAATTATTCCTTATTTGCTTGAGGACAAGCAAAAGTCAAGTGTGAGGAAGTTTGATAAGTGCGAAACTTATAGACTTATTAAGGTTTAATCACCTTATTAATTGCAGCATTTTTAGTAATGTTTCTCACTTATCTTGGGTTTTTCCTATATTTATGTTGTTATATTAACTGATGTATTATATGTGTTAAAATGTAGGAAAAATGCCAAATAATTACATATTGTAAAGGATTAAAAGATAGGCACGAGGAAGTCACGCGTGAAGCACACACAGAGGTGTGTTCGCATGAGCAACCGCCTAAAAATAAGGCGGACAACACTAAGGGCAACCGCCCCATAAACATGCGGACGTGAGTAAGTTTTGCTGGGCGGACGAGATGAGCAACCGCCTATGTAACCGCCTTGTGCCCAGGCGGACGTAAGGGCATGCAACCACTTCATTCTTAGGCGGTCTGGGAGGCGGACGACTCAGGGTCACCAGCAGTGGAGTCCGCATGATATTGAGGCGGACGCAAGAGAGGACATGGAGGCGGACGGAAGCAGTTAGTCAGTCGCGCCAGTTTTCTTCTTCGCGTCGACGAGCGAAGTTGTCGACTTCGCTCGTCGACTTCGCCTGTCTGCAACTTATACATCTACTCTTCACGTTCTGTCCCCTGAGCAATCAATGAGCAAATCTTTCCACCGCCTCAATCAAATCCTCACGCGTCTGTTATCTTCTTTGTTGCCTCTTCCTTTCTCTATATAAACCCACGAGCCTTCTGCTCAACAGAGACATCGACCACCCATACAATCCATCACCGTACCACTTCAGCACACATCACACGTTCATCTCATTTCTCTCCTCCCGCCTTCTCCATTTTTATTTCACTTTCCACCATATTCACCTCTAGTCCTACGTATACAAAATAGCAGAGCGAGCTGGAGTGATTACAGATGATTTCTATTACTCTTGTTTCTGTTTATCTATTTAATATGTTAGGCTAGAATATTTATACTCTGGGAATGGTTATTATATGTTTGTATTAATTATGCATTATTTTTACTGGCTTATTTAAATACAGTTTGTTACGTTTTAAAGGTTATCTCGCACCTTTTTAATAAATGTCATGAGTTTATTAAATTGCTTTCTTAAGTCTATTTTGATCAGACCGGTGATAAATAGATAGGTTAATTAAGACGTAAAACTGGAGGAAACTTGTTATGATTTAATAAGTTAGTATTCAGTTGCAAATGTAATTCCTCAAATACTCCTCTGCCGTTTACAGGCATTTTGCTTAAGTTTTCATCGGACCTTGCATAACAGGTAAACGAGTTCTTTTGAGTCTATGACTTAGACCTTAAGAAAATATCAGGAACCTTGCCAAATTATTAAACCAGTAGAGATAGCTTAATTATGCAGATTATAATAACCTGACCCAGAGTTCCATTTAATTTATCTGTCAACTTAGTTTATTTTATCTTTTCTTTTTATTTATATTACAAGTCAATTAATACCCCCTCCTGTGACACGCTTAGGTACTATAATATATATATTAGTCCCACGGTTCGACATCCGGTCGCTTACACTTTACTATACTACCACGACCGGGATTTGTTTGCAGCCCGACGTTTATTTTGAGTTTTTAATTTCTTTCTTTTATTTTAATTTTACACCAGTTTAACCACTCACGATATAACGTCTGCAGTGTGCGGCACTGGAAAAAGGGAACATGGAACTGGATCTAGAGTGCTGTCCTTCGCAGCGGAAAACTTCAAGAAAATTGCCAAACCCTACCAGAATAGAGAGTCAAAGCGGAGCAACCTTCAATGTACTCATTGCGGGCGAAGTGGACACACGGTGGAGAAATGCTATCAAATCCACAGATACCCTGCATTTGGGAAAAAGGGCAAGAAACCTACAACAACCATTTCGGATGGGGCACATAATGCGTCTAACCAAGAGGAAAGCATAAAAACCTTCACGTTGGAACAGGTGAATCAACTCCTGTCACAATACAGCAAGAACTAGCAAGTCGAGAACGACCAAGGGATATCCTTTTGTTTTGTTGGTATCGTTTCTGAACCCAAATCTTGCTCTTATCTATCTAATTATTCGAATATTAGAAAATGACAAGATGATTTAGGAGTGTGCCCTTCTCTGATTAACTATTCCAGTGATGACTTGCTTGATTATTCGAATGAAAGAGATAGGAAAAAATACATGTTGCTCCTCCTTATTTGATTCCTTAGAGATTAGAAATGACATGAAAGCATGCTCAAATCCTAGGAAGAGACTTTTGTTTGACAAATGGGTTTTAGATAGCGGAACAACAGAACACATGTGTTGTGATCTGAAGAAATTTACTAGCTATAAGTATCTGAGTCATGTGCAAACTGTAGGAATGCCAAACGACCATCCACATGAGTTTAGAATTATTGGAAATTTCAAGATAAATCAAAATCTGACCTTAAATGATGTGTTGTTTGTCTCTAACTTTAAGTTCAATTTGATTTCTATAAGCAAGTTAACCAAACAATTAAAAGGCATATTTTATTTTGAAGACACCTATTGTTTGTTTCAGGAATGTAACTCCAAACATGAACAAGAAGTTGAGAGACTTTCAGATGGGTTGTACTTGATAAATGAGAATTTTTCTTGTGAACATAATCTAGGTTTCCATTTGAATATGTGTAATATAACATATTTAGTTGAATCCTTTGACTCTAGAGACATTGTTAGTCTATGGCATCATAGGTTGGGCCATTTACCGATAGGGAAGTTAAAGAAAATGGGTCTGTTTGATAAAGGTTTAGGAAAGAAACATTTTCTTTGTGAGTCCTGTTGTAAAGCTAAGAGTCATAGACTTCCTTTTGGTATCAACAATACCATATCAAAAGAAAATTTTGAAATCATACATATTTATCTATGGGGTCCCTATGGAACCAAGACTTATGCCAATTTTACATACTTTCTAACTTTTGTTGATGATAAGTCACGTGCAACTTGGGTGCATTTCCTTTCACAAAAATCCACACATTTTCTGGTGATTAAACATTTCATAGAAAAGGTTAGAGTTCAATTTAAAGCCAAAGTGAGAATAATTAGAAGTGATAACGCATACGAGCTAGGAACATCAAAGGAGGGTATAGAATATTACAAAGAAAAAGGAATTCAACACCAAACAACTTGTGCACATACTCCACAGCAAAATGGAGTAGTTAAGAGAAAACACCGCCATATCTTAGAAACAGCATGGAGTTTGATGTTTTAATCTGGTTTGCCTTTGAAATTATGGGGAGAAAGATCTTAACTTCTGTCTATTTAATAAACAGAATGTCGTTAGATGTACTAGGAGGAAAAAGCCCTTATGCAACTCTACATGGACAAGAACCTGATTACTAAACCTTGAAATGTTTCGGTTCTCTCTGTTTTACGCACATAAATTCTCCTCTGCATGATAAATTTGTTGCCAAATCAGTAAAGTGAGTGTTTTTAGGATACCCACCAAACAAAAAGGGGTTTAAAGCGTTTGATTTAGATAATGACAAAGTGATTATCAACAAGGATGTACATTTTTATGAACTTGTCTTCCCTTTTAAGGTTAATCACATTACAACATCAGAAAAGGAAAGACACACACAAAACCATATCGTTGATAACCCTCTGGTAGAAACCATGAAAGAAAACCATCAGATGAGGAGGCCTCCCTTATTAATAGAAGATACTGAAGATTATGAAAATACTTTTGCTACTGATGATGTTTATGAGAAAAATACAGAACAGGAAGGAGAAAGTGTAAACCAGCAAAGAGAGACTACTCAGATTGTACAATACCAGACTTGACAGATTGCAACAGACCTGAGGAAATCAACAAGGGAGAGACAAACACCAACCTATATGGAAGATTATGTGTTGGGAAGTATATCGCTCCCAGAAAAAGGGAAGTCTTATGTTATTTCCTCAAATTTGCTTAATAATCCATCATCCATGCTAGATCAGAAAGTAGTTGAAATTGAATCCGATTCTTGTGATTCTTTTACTGCCTTATTATATGTAAAACTGTCTATTTTACTACAGAAAGATGATCTGTTTAGTAATACCCATGCCCCTACTATAGCTCAGCCTAGTGAGGTTATTATTATGTCCTTAGATGAAAACATCACAGAAGGAAAAGTTGATTATCAGTGTTGTAGTACTATGGAGAATAGGGGTATAGAACCACAAGATTATTATGAGGCAATAGAAAATGAATGCTGGATAAAGGCTATGAAAAAAGAAATACATGCTTTAGAGAGGAACAAGACTTGGGATATAGCTGAATGTCCAAAGGGAAAGAAACCAATAGGTTCAAAGTGGGTCTTTAAAGTAAAATACAAGGCAGATGGTACCTTGGAGAGATACAAGGCGAGGCTTGTTGCTAAAGGGTATAATCAGAAATATGGGATAAGACTATTTGGAAACTTTCCAATCATAAAGTTCACCACCATTAGAGCCATTATAATCCTAGCAGTAAAGAGAGAGTAGGATATATGTTAACTAGATATCAGTAACGTGTTTCTTCATGGAGACCTCCATGAAGAGGTCTATATGGAATTACCATTAGGATATAATGTAGACAACAAAGGAAAAGTGTGCAAATTAAGAAAATCACTATATGGATTAAAGTAGGCCTCAAGGCAATGGCATGAAAAATTGAGTGGTTTTCTTCTCTCTCTTTGGGGTTTGTTCAGTCTTTGAATGATTATTCCTTATTTATTAGGAGAAGTAAAGAAAAGGGTAACTATTCTTGCTGTTTATGTTGATGATGTACTACTTACCGGGGATAATATTAAATATGATCCAATTTGTGAAAAGGGATTTGGATAAGAAATTCAAAATAGAGGATATGGGCAGTTTGGGGAGTTTCCTTGGAATAGAATTCTTTAGGACAAAAAAAGGTATGAATCTGTTGTAGAAAAACTACTCTGAACAACTTATTAGATAATTCGGCTGTGAACAATTGAAAAGTACAACAGGCCCTTTAGATCTGAATGAAAAATTGTTGCTGGAAGATGGAAAACCTCTTACAGACCCCATGTTATACAAAAAACTAATAGGGAAAATGAGTTTTCTGACACACACTAGACCTGATTTGGGTTTTAGTGTACAGTTATTGAGTTAGTTTTCGAATAAACCAACATAATTGCATATGAGGGCTGCATTACATACCCTTAGATACATTAAGGGAACTTCCAGTTATGGACTTATGTTGAATAGTTCTAAGAATTTTGAATTGATTGCATACCGTGATTCAGAATGGGTTGGATGTCCCAACACAAGAAAGTCAATAAGTGGTTTTTATATTGAGTTTGGTGGTTGTGCACTCTCTTGGAAATCCAAGAAACAGACTAACGTGGCTCTTTCTTCTACAGAAGTATAGTACATAGCACTAAGGCAGACAGTAGTAGAAGTGAGCTGGTTAACAAGGTTGTTACATGAGTTGAGAATAAAGGGAATACAACCAATACCACTCAGATCTGATAGTCAAGCAGCCGTACACATAGCCAAAAATCCAGTCTTCCATGAACGAACAAAACATATTGAGGTGGATTGCCACTTTGTTGTACAAAAGATGCAGTAAGGACTTGTGTGGGTAGAGTTCATTCCATCACAACATCAATTGGTGGACGTGTTTACTAAGGGTGCCTATCCTCTAGTTTTAAAGCAGCTGAATGTTGAGGATGTACAGAAGCAATATTCGACTTCTGAGTCAGAATTGCATTAACCACCGAAGGCAAAACAAGCATAGAGGATGTTTATTTTGAGGGGGGCTGTTAAGATGGTTTATATAGGTTAGTTTAATATAAATTATGTCTGTTAGTTCTGACCGTTACACATGTATATAGGTACATATAAGTTGTACTTATATATATAGGTCGCTGCTTTAGTCCTTAGTAAGTTGAGGTTGTAATACATCAGAACACTCTATTCAATAAAACTCTCCCTCCCCCCCTCTCTCTCTCTCTCTCTCATTATTCCTTTCCTCTCCGGTGTCTGGTCTCTGGTCTTCCTTTTCATTGTGTTTGGAGCTCTGGTCTTGAATAATTAGCTGGGATGTTTTCAGGGGGAAAGAAGAGCTGCCACCTGTCCACTGTCTAAGAAATCAACGGGGACCTTCCATAAGTAAGGCTTACCTCATGGTTTATTGACTATCCAACTAACCGCAATACTTGTAGTTTGACCATCATGAATAATTTTCCGCGCCCCATAATCCAAAAGATCTCTTACTCCCATTAGTGACTGCTAGATAGGGCTTGATAGAGCATGTGAGTCATACTTCCAAACATTATGGGAATAAGAGGAAAGATATCGTGCAGTGTAGAGCCTCCTTAGCAAAGAGTGAGGGGGGTTGAATAACCCTCCATAGTTGCTTAGCCAGCAAAGCTATAGTAAAAGAAACTAGATCACGCGGAAGCCCATACCCCTTGAACCCAGATCTTTGCACATGTCAGACCATTTACGCCAATGAATATATTTTGTATTAGAAGTACTAGCCCATCAAAACCTAGCAATTAACTACTGAAGTTTCTTAAGATAAGAGTGAGGAAGATTAATTACCGACATTACATATGTAGGGATGACCTGAAGAACATACTTAATAAGAACTGCTCGACCAGCCTAAGAAACTTGCTTACTCCAAGTTTGTAGGCGTTTGAACAGACGATCCTTGATGTAGGTGAATATTGAAATACGATTCCGGCCAATACTACTAGAGAAGCCCAAATACACACCCAGGTCATGAACTTGACGTGGGGCCAGAATTAAAGATATGTTGTCACAAAGAGGTTGCGAGAGACCGTGGGAGAACATAATTGTGAATTTGTTGGTGTTGATACACTATCCCGAAGAAGAGGTGAAATCATCCAGAATGTGACTTAGCGAATTCACATTTTGTGACATGGTCGATACAAAGATGATGTAGTCATTAGCAAACAATAGATTGGTGATTGGAAGGTCAAGACCACACATATTGTAGTCAGTGTAAAGGCCTGTATCTGCAGTCAATTTTAAAATAGATGTGAGCGTCTACATGCTGTAGACAAAGAGAAAAGGTGGGAAGGGGTCCCCTTGACAAAGGCCTCACTGTAGTTTAAAAGAATCACTAGGGTACCCATTTATAAGAACATTCATGGTTACAGAGGTGAGAAATTTCTTAATCAATGAAATCCAAAGAGGATGGAAACCCATGCTAGCCAAACATCTAGAACAAACATTCATTCCACGTGGTCAAATACTTTAGACATATCAACGTAAATGTCTTCTCAACTTAACCTTAGACGTACGGATCATATGAAGCAGTTCATGGGCTACTAAGATCTGGTCGGATATAAGATAACCCTCAACAAAAATCATTTGGGGGGCGTTCGATCAAACGCTGCAAAGGAGGCGTTTCCAATTAAGCTTGGTCTGGTTACTTTTGTAACATTGGTTAACAAATAAAGAGAGGACATGTGGCTTTAGTTATAGTTTGAGTGGATCAAATATTTAAGTGGACAAATAACATGTTGACATGTGTAAAATAAAATAAACATTAATGTCACACTCATCTTGGAGGGGAGATTAATGTGGGAAACGAACGCCCCTTGGTTTTCTGAAATGAAATGCGGCATTACAGCTTTGATTCTGTTAACCAGGTCTTGGAGATTACACGGTAGTCAATGTAAGGAAATAAAGAGTACAGAAATACAGATTCAAAAATATTCGCATTTCACCCCGAGTCATCTCAAACCGCTGAAAATCAATTTATATTTACCCCTTAAATTAATAGTACTAACTTTCCCCCTTTCCCTTCTCCATTCTCCTCTCCATCTGTCCCTCACACACTCTCTCTCTAAACAATTCCGACCATTTTTTCCCTGATTTGTTGATCCACTTCGAGCGTAGGAACTTGCGCTGATCTTCGCTCGTTTACTTTTGCAAGTAAATGGATCCCCAACACGAGGGTGGGGCTACGACGGGGCGAAGACAGAACTGAGTTGGAGAGACGGAAAGAATTGCCCCGAGTGGTTGGTCCAAAATTCTCCATTTCCGTCCTCTCTTAGTGTGCCTAGTTTGAGGTTTTTTGGGGGATGAGAAGCGAATGTTGAGTGTAGATACAGGAAATAAAGTGAACGGTTGTGAAATTCACGTATTTTGGGAGTTGGTTTTCTGTGGGATTCCTCGGGTTGCTCGAATTGCTGCTGGACATGGGTGGGTGTTTTCCATGTTTTGGATCATCAAATATAGTAGAGAATGGTGCTAAGGAAGTTTCCAAGAAAGATTATATGAAAGATGCAGCTGGCCAGTCTCACCACCATGGGGGCAAAATTACCACAGGTAACGAGGTTTTTCCTTATCTTGTTTGGGAGAGTTCTTGGGGATGTTTTTAAGGGCAGCCGTCCTTTTTCTTTATTCGGTGACGTTGCGGCGAGGCAGGACGTCCAAGTGGCGGAATTTAGTTTTCTTGATTAATTTAATTGAACGCAGATCGGCCTTCCCCCGTTATTGCGTTGATCTGATCTCTCTTTATTCCCTTTCTATCGTATTTACCGTCTGATCTTGTAATGTCTTGAGCTTGGTTATCGGACATAATCTTATCTAACTACTTCTTGAACTGAATTCCGTGTCTGCGCAATAGAATTTTACTCATTTAAGGTTTGCTCAAGTTGGTTATTCTAGAAACATGTTGTAGTTTGAAGTTGGTGAACTTCGTCGGCGACCTTCCCTGTCAACGTTTCTCATGTGGCGGGCCGAGCTTTCTTAGCTGTGCCCAGTGGCTCATAATTTGGGGCTTATTGTACATTTCTCCTAAATCTTGAGAAATTGTTCTGCTTTGACTGTTCAGAACTTCAAAACAATGTGATTCTTGGTTTCTGGGTCTTGCATTGTTTTTCGGATAAATTTAAAACACTGACAAAAGTGGGCTCTTATACAATTACACCATGTTTTCTTTGTTTTTAGAGAAACATAATGACCAACTATTGTCCTTTTTGCTTGCTACATCTCTCAGTTGGAGTTCTTACATCTAAGATTGGTTAGCCTCTAGTTCATACTTCTTCTGGTTGCTCTGCTAACTGTTTGTTAAAGCTAAACTGTCTCTTTATCGGTCTTGTGTAATGTCATGACATGGAAAATTGTAGGATTTTGCAAATTACATTTCTGGCTGTGTCCTGTGCTTGCATTACTTAGATACATGCTTTTGATTATCATTAGATATTCATAATAATCTACCGTCTGTTTCACTAGATAAATCAGTGACTCGGAATGGGTCTGATGCCAAAAGGGACCAATTGGTTTCAAAGGATAGTACAACTGCTCATATTGCTGCACAGACATTCACTTTCAGGGAGCTTGCAGCTGCCACAAAAAATTTCAAACCTGAATGTTTGCTGGGGGAAGGAGGGTTTGGACGTGTTTACAAGGGTCAGTTAGAGAGCACCGGACAGGTAAGTTGGGATATTTTCCCTAGGTTTTTGTTCTGGTCATCAATGTTATTGTTTCTACCAAAATACACATATTCCTGATTAGGTTGCATTTTAGCACTCGACCAGGATATGCATACTCATGTAAGGTTGCTTCTCAATTCTCATATTCCATGCTGGTTCTTTTATATAATGGAATGATTATCTTAGCAGGTTGTTGCAGTGAAACAACTTGATCGAAATGGCCTCCAAGGAAACAGGGAGTTCTTGGTGGAAGTTCTCATGCTGAGTCTGTTACATCATCCTAATTTAGTGAATCTAATTGGTTATTGTGCTGATGGTGACCAGCGCCTCCTTGTCTATGAGTATATGCCTCTGGGATCACTGGAAGATCATTTACACGGTCAGTATTGCCGTCTTCCGCTTTTCTACCTTTTCTACTTAGATTACACATCGTTAATTGTAACTTATGTCGTTAGCTTAAGATAACGTAATGTCAATACATTGGTTACACTACTGTGGCTAGTTATCCTCAATACATAGTATTTTATTTTTTCTGCAAGTTGTGGACTTTGATCCTTAATGAGAGGCCTATGTCTTCTTCCTTGTCTAACGCTCTTGCACTAATTTACTCTTGATGGTACATTCACATGCTACAACCTACAACCTTGATGTTTTCTGATTGGCGTTCATTTCTGTAGTTTCGTACTTAGTAATCGTGAAGTAAATTCTGGTGTCCAATTAGCATCTGCCATTTCCAAGTTCGAAATATCATGCTTAATGTGGTTTGCTTTATCTTATTCTGACAATCTGAACGTTTGGATCTGTTCCAAAAAAATTAGGAGGCTCAGCTGTTCTATGAGTATATATAGTGATTTTTACCCGGCACTTGGTGATAATCTTCATGCTTCTAATGAAAACTTATGAAGAGAGTTGAGAATGAAGAAATGTGTGCAATGCTAGGATGAACCTTATATATTGAGGTTTTCAGTGGTTTCGCATTGACAATTTGATGTTTCTCATCAATTTTAGTCCAGCAGCAGGAGCAATTGTTTAATGAGTATGTCTTCTGCCACTTTCTTGGGGCCTGGGAGTTGATCTTTGCTTGTGTAATGAGGAATATTTTCAATAGTAAACTGAGTTCATTTACTGTTGTAATAACACAAAGTTACTAAGTGTTAGGATCACCAGAAGATGAAGTTTGAGTTTATTTTGGCTTGGTTTGAGTCTCAAAGTTTGGTAACTATATACCCATGAAATTGTGAAAATACAAACATCAAAGCCTGGAGTAAACATGTTATTCTGATCATTTCTTGTGCAGAGCCAACAATTGTGTTGGCTTCCCAGCTCCCAAAATGTTGGTAAAACTACACTACATCATCGAAAAGTGGCATAGTCGCATAGGTTTAGAATACTAATTAGTTTTGAGGAATTGTGTGTTTGGGTTGTGCTCCCTCATGGGGTTTGGTTTCATTAAAAGATGCTTAGTTTTTCATTAGAGAAGCATTATTTACAAGGTTCCAGAAGCTTGGTGCAGGAGTTTGGGAAAGAATGCAGCCTGAATTTGCATGGTGTGTAGAGCCTAAATTTTGTGTATTACGGAGTTGCTATTTTGTTAGCGTAGTTGTAATACCTCTAGGAAACTCGTCTATGCAATTTTTGTAGAATTGCAGTGGACATGGATTGGCATCTTCGTTAGTTTTCCCTACAATTTCTCCACACCTTTCTTTTGTGTTGCAGTAATCTTAGCAATTTTAATCTATAACTTTGGTGAAAAGGAAAAGTAGTAAACAAATTCATTTCTGTTGTGCAAGTAATTCCAGTTCACGAGCATCTAAATAAAGACTTTCACTGAAGTGATTGACTACAAATGGGATTGTGGATCATAGCTTGGTATATGATTTGCTTATTTTGTGGTAGAACTTGTGCTAAGTGCTAACCGTGCCTCATGTTGCTACTAAAGCCTGGATACAGAACTTGGATGCTCTTTTGACTTTGCAAATGTAAAACAAGTATATGTCTTCTTAGTACGCTATCTCATTTGCTAAACTACTGCCCAACATGAGGATTCTATGTTACAATGTGCATATCCCAAATGTGATGTTTAGAATGTAATCGGTTAAAACCAGAGAATACGAAAACAGAAAGTATAAGTGTAGCTTACATCTTCAGTGTAACTGTTGTTTCTCTATCTTGCTTATAGTGTAAGACATGATTTGTGTGGGGAATGTCATTAGTGTTTGCTTAGAAGTCATCTATCCTCATGGCATTGATGTTTCAAGAAAATATTGTAGTTGTTTAGAACTTGAAGCTGTGGAGGGACCTGATTGTGGTTTTAACAAGGTCTATTTGCAGTGCATGAAGATAGTAGAACTATTGTATTATCTGTTTTTTATTTGGTCTGTTTCTTTTTCAAACTTAACTCCACATGTTCATTTTGAACTGAATTTTATATTCTCTTTCAAGTTTTTGATTTCATGAACTGCATTACCCTATGCAAAGATGAAATATTGTGGTGTGGAAGTTCTGATATCCTAGATTTTTTTTTGAGATGGAGGGTTTATGCTTAGCAAGATCATCTTGTTTCTGGAATAGAACAATGGTCCATTTTGTTTACATTTGAGTGCTCTTACATATACTTATGAAAAAACTTGCATGAGTTTACCTCACTGTTATGCTATGCATTGGTGTTTTTGAATGTATTTACTATTAATACTTGAAGCTAGCAAGGGACGGGTAGAACCTCAAGTGCTGACCATATATAATGGCTTAAAGAAAAGCTGCCGAACAAAGCATTCTATGGATATCAACCAAGCACATGCTACTACGTATTAGGCTTTGTTTTCTCTTCTTTAAGTATTGTAAAGGCTAAATAACTATGAAAAACTGAAAAATGTTTGGACAGCTAAAATGCTAGTTGCTTTTCAATGCAACATCCCCTAAACTCTGCCATTTTATTGAATAACATTTTTCTTTTTTTACTTTTTATCACCCTCTTCCCTCATGGGAAAGGATATTGTATGATGGAGATAGTAATTTGATCTTCGAACTTACTTGTCTTATGTGATCTATCAAGTCATCTTACTTCCAAATTTCACCACAATGGTTATCTTAACTTTCATGAACCTTGTCAACTTTGCTTCCTTAATTTAGTCGTGTACCGTGCTTCTTGATTTTGCAGACCTCCCACCAGGCAAGGAGCCGCTGGACTGGAATACCAGGATGAAGATTGCAGCTGGTGCAGCCAAGGGTCTGGAGTATTTGCATGACAAAGCAAACCCTCCAGTTATATACGAGACTTAAATCATCCAACATACTCTTAGATGAAAGCTACCACCCAAAGCTCTCAGATTTTGGACTGGCTAAACTTGGACCAGTTGGTGACAAAACCCATGTCTCCACTAGGGTTAGGGGCACGTATGGCTACTGCGCTCCAGAGTATGATGACCGGCCCAGCTCACCTTGAAATCCGATGTTTTATAGCTTTGGTGTTGTCTTTCTTGAGCTGATCACTGGGAGAAAGGCAATTGACAACAATAGAGCTCACGGGGAGCACAATCTTGTTGCTTGGGTGGTGAGCCCTTCCATGTTTTTTACTTTTTTTACCTTTTTCATCTGAGTGATTCAGTTTACCATTTTAATCCATGAGTGTGGCAACATAGACGAAGATAAGATTTTGGAGGAACAACTTAGGAATAATGCTGGTCGGGTGACATATTGTTGAATTTGTTGCACTGTCCAAATTCATGTCATTCATACTATCCAGCTGCCTTGACATCTATCTTTGAGTTATTTTTGGTTTTACACTATAGTCTGCGAAGGTAAGTGGCAAGCTTACGGAATTTCTTTTGTTTGTTTTCACAGGCAACGCCCATTGTTTAAGATAGAAGAAGAAAGTTCCCCAAAATGGCTGACCCGCGCTACAAGGGCCGCACCCATGAGAGGGCTATACCAGGCTCTTTGCCGTTGCTGCCCATGTGCCTACAAGAACAGGCAGCGACAAAGGCCATTATAGGAGATGTGGTAACTGCTCTCACGTACTGGCCTCCCAAACATTTGCTCCTATGCGCCCAATGATCGAAGCAGTAGAGCAGGCTCGTCCTCAGGTAGTAGAGCCGAGACGACAGGAGAAGCCATGGAGTGGAGAAAGCCTGGATAGCCCGGATAGGTTTGGGGGCTCCAGCTCGGTTTCTCCTTCGACTGTGAAACGCTCACCAGAGACAAGGAGAAAAAGGGGAGCATGTGAGGATGAGTACCGGAGAGAGTCCGTAAGGAGCGAGACTGGTGGTGTTGGATCTGGACGAAGGTGGTGTCCCGGTGGTGATGATGGAGATTCTCAGAGAGGAAGTCCAGCTAGTGCTAGCAGAACACCGAGGAACAAAGGATTGGATAGGGAGAGAGCGGTGGCAGAGGCTAAGGTATGGGGTGAAAATTGGAGGGAGAAGAAGAGGGCAGATGCTATGGGAAGCTTTGATGGTGCAAGCAACGAATGACCGAAGATCCTGTTTGGTAAAGAGGGATGGATGTATCATACTGTTTTCTATGTTTTGGTCCTGGGGACGGACAGGTGTATTTGAGATGATTGTAGCTGAATTGAGGTGGTTATTGATTTGCTGTAGAGGATCATCAAGTGTTTCAGGTCATGCTGTAAAAAAAGAAAAAAGAAAAAAAGAAAGCTAAAAGAGTCTGGGATGAGCAGTAATATGTATGTAGGTGGTGAGAGGTAGTCAGTAGTACTTTTGGGTGAAGGAGCATCTAAAAGCTTTGTGTGTTGTCAAAAGTGTTTTCTTTTCGTTTTATCGAGACTGGAAGAAACACTAGTAGGAGTCATGTTTTCCTTGTTTATGCCCATCGTCATTGTCTTCACTTTTCTCATTAATCGTGTTACCATGTTGTGGATCTGATATAATGCTTTTCTATGGATCATGGTGTCTTCTATAGACGGGCTTCTGGCAGAACTTAGGGGAAGTCCCTCGAACGTCTATTATCGGGGCCGATTTCAAAATAAAAAGAATGGAAATTTCTCAAAGGTTTCATTTTTATTAGGATGTATTTCTAAGGTTTTAATTTGATTACAAGATATCCTGATATATTATATTTTTATTTTAATTTACCCTTACACCATATACCCTATAATAATCCCGGATAAAATGTACAAAAAATTAAAGTTCATATAAATTTGAAATCAATATTAATGCATTAATTAAATAAAACAGGAAATAAATAAATAAATAGAAATGACTAAAAAATAAAAATTAAATTATTCTAAAAATAAACATAAATTGTTAAGGTGTTAGGTAGAGATGAATTAAAATTGTAGAAAATTATATAAAAATATGAAGAATATTAAAAATAACAATTTCATATAGTATATAAAAAAATTATTTTATTTTAGAAAAATAAAGTATAAAAATCATAAAATATGATCATTTTTTGTGATTATTGACATCAAATAATATATTTGCTGTTAAATTTTTACTGTAAGTCATAAATTATTTAATAATATCTTATTTAAATGTAATTTTAATAAAATTTTTATTTTACGATTTAAGTCACCGTTATAATAGTTTTTATATTATGTAATAATATATGTGTTAAATAAATAAATTTTTTATTGTTTAGTCAATTCTATTTATTTTAAACTTTTATGATTCTAATTATTTTAATTTATTTTTATAATTTTATTATGTTTTTTAATTGAATTCAAATTTTAATTGATCTTTAATTTTTATGTGTATTTTGTTCATATTTTAAATTTTAAAAATTTTTGACCATAAACACTGATGTTATTGGGGCATATGGTGCGATGGTAAAGTGAAGATATAAAAATATAATATATCAAAATATGAACAGAGGGCATTTCGTAATAAAATTAAAACCTCGAGGGTATATCGTAATGAAAATGAAACCTCAAAGATATATCATAAAAAATATGAAACGTGGAAGGTATCTCGTAATAAAAATAAAACTTCAGGGATATTTCGTAAATTTCATTCAAAACCTTGGGAAGGTATGTCATGAAATTTCCTTAAAAAGAAAAAATGTTATCGGGTCGGCTTACGTAAAAAAGGGAGGGTATCTGCCATGTTGTGGTTAATGTTAATTTTGGCCCGAGGGTTTTAAATTCTTAGGCTTGGCTAGCGATGAGAGTATGTACCCAAGGTCCATTCCATTTGAATAACAGAATCGGACATATCGGTTGGAAATGAATGATGATTTTTTTTATTTGTCACCTTATTTATTACTATCATTGTCCTACTTTGACCTTCTTATTTATTCTTTTGACATGTTTTTCCACTTCAATATTAAACATATAAGATAAAATAATTTTATAAAACAAATTTCTACAACATATAGTTTTTTACATAAGGATTCCGTTACAAAATTTAGATTTGTAAAATTATGTTATCTTATATGTTAAATATTGAAGTCAAACGACATGCCTAAATAGTGAATGAGAAGGCCAAATAGTGAATAAAAAGGTCAAAGAGGGATGGAGAGAGTATCTGGTTAATCAATTGATTTATTAATTGATTACAATTTTGTTTTAATTGTTAAAATATTACTAATTGAACCCTTTAGAATTCTTTTTATAAAAAACTTTAGGCCCTAAAATTATTTTGAATTTATTTAATCAGATCCATAATGCTTTTCAAAAACTGAGAAAAATTTACTTATATTATTTGATTAATCTTAATCATTTATGAATGACATGTGGGATGGGGTGATGTTTAGCGAGTGACGGATCGAATTCAAGTGGTACTGATAGATGTGGATGATCCTCCACAGAATTTCCTATCCTGCCTAAGTCCCCCTTAAGTTTCTACCCAACAAAGATTTCAATGTTTCAGCACTACACTAACCTTGGCAGCCTGAAGGCACTCTTATAACTAGGGCTTCCCATGGTAGGTTAACCGTTTCTGGTTAATCCTGTCTTCGGTTTCTAAAATTCAATTTCATTTAGACCGGTTAACTATTAGTTCAGTTCGATTTTATCGGTTAATCTTGTATCCGTGTATTTTTTTATTGACGAGACATATACCATTAATATTATACTACAACATTGATCATTCACCTAAATCTTGAGTTACAATCCTAAAACACACTATATATAAGGGTAGATAGAGATTCTATAGAGCATTTTAGACTTGGGTTATACCTCTACGGGCCTTATGGGTCTATGCTCTATTACACCCCCGCAAAACAAAGTTTAGATTGGAAGATTACAATTATTGAAAGACAAACATCTAGTAGTCAAAATATTTGTAGGATGATGGATTTCCTTCTTGGTCGCCAACATTCTTCTTGGTCGCCGTTCTCGGTTGCCGGATTTCTGATTCTCGGTCGCCGGATTCTTCTCGGTTGCCAGATTTCATGCTTGGTCACCATATTTCTTCCCATTTAGCCACAACATACATTTAACAAGAAATATCTCCAATCTAAAAAATGTGACTACTAAAAAATAAAGAGCAAGCAAAATAGTAAGAAACGAAACGATTGAGCAACCAAACCATAGAAATCGAAGTCTTCAAGTACCCATAGCCAGTAGAAACAAACAAAGAATTAAAAAAATCCTTCACATTATACACTCCTAATATAGATTCGCCACCACTGACTGATTTCACTTCATCAGCTTTTCATCAGCAAATATTCAAGCGGACTTCTAGATATAAGATATTGCGTCCAACACCAAAGAAGAAGGTGACAAAAGCGGCAACGTAAATAGCAAAGAGTGGGGAAGATGAGATAGATCCAGCAGTAGCCCTACCGCCGCCACCGGTGTATGAAAAGGATTCCTTCATGAGTTCCCGAGTGATTCTGTTGATTTACGAACGGCGGATGATTCAGCATCGAAGAGGTAGTTTTGATTTTATATATTTTTTTAATTTGAGACTTTGAGTAGAAGTTGATGACAGATAGAAAGGTGGGATATGATTGATATTGGGGATAGAGGGATTTCTTCATAGGCAAAACTAGGTTAAGCCATGACCTTTTTTTCAATACATGAAATATCTCAGCAAACCCCTCTCA
This sequence comes from Limonium bicolor, assembly GCA_023374045.1. Classification (NCBI taxonomy): domain Eukaryota; kingdom Viridiplantae; phylum Streptophyta; class Magnoliopsida; order Caryophyllales; family Plumbaginaceae; genus Limonium; species Limonium bicolor. Next base: position 185,776,869 of record CM041777.1, on the reverse strand, counting down.
AGTTTAGGGAGAAAGAGGGACTTTGAGTTCCATCCAATATGCAGTGGCGGAGCTAGGTTGTTAGTTAGGTGGGCTTGGCTCCCCAATTAAAAAAATCAACAAATATATACTTATAATAAATTAACTTCTATGATGAGGCCCCTCTAATGTTTTAAAAGTGACCCCAAAATACTAAAATCTGGCTCCACCCCTGCCTATGTGCAAGATATAGGTTCTAACTCACCTTTACTTTACTAATGACCTCATGCTAATTTGCAAAGCAAAAGAGGACCCGTTAGACAGATAATGAATCTAATTAACATTTTCTCTCATGCCTTCGACCTCACGTCTAATTTAACCAAAATCGAGATTTATATGAAAAGAGTGTTGAAGATTTTAGGAAAATATGGAATAATCCTACAACCTGTAAAATAGATGTTCCCACGGAAAACCTAGAATTTAATACTTTTCCTACAAAGATGTCAACTTTTGAACATAAATATCTCTTATACTAGCTTCCCTTAAGATATGAGTTACGCAGGGAAGTCGTAGATGGTAAAATTAGTAGTTATGGTGGTGGTATGATTTTGGATGACCACTTTTATCTTGCCTAAAATTTTCATCGAAATATATCATTGCTATTATTAGAGTCTTCCTTCGTGCTGGATCACGATTCCAAAAGATCCATCATTGCTTAGAGAAAACTTGGAAAAAGTTGAAATTTTCAAACAATTATGGTAGTTTGGTATGAAAGTGGTTATTTTATGGATTGGGTTGATTAATATACAACATAAATCAAAGAAATTCATAAAATAATAATATTTTACTTGATAGCTTTTAGATTTGTAGGCCTATTTTGAATTTATGGTAGTGTGTAAAGTAGAACCTTAGGGCATGCCATAACCTGGTCCCATGGAAGCAATTCATTAATCAAGCAATGCTCCAACAAGAATCATTAATAATGAAATACCCCAAACCTAGTTATGTTGTCTAAACATTTAAATATGGCATATTAAGACTAAAAAGAGTCTTAGAAACATTAGTAAACAATTTAAACCATAGAAAACACAAATAAATGCCTTAAAGTCAATTAGGGCTAAAATGTGCTCTAAGCTTGGGATAAGCTTGGGTAAGACCTAATGAGCTTACCAAGACCTTATTATATACTAATGAACATATTAAACCAATTACCAAAGAAAACCAAGCTTGAAAACAAGTAAAAACACAAAATGTGCTTTAAGGAGTCTTAAAGCACATTTTTGAAAAATTGTCTTGTAAATGAGTTTTGAATGGCTAAATATCCATCATTACTCTTTAATTAATATGTGTACTACTTAGTATCACATTTGGAAGTCTATATCAATGGGAAATCAAAAATTTCACATCTATGTGCCTTGTTTTAGTGAATAGTAACAAAATAAGCACGTTTATAACATATGTCATTATAAGTGTGACAATTGGTCAACAAAGACAAAAATACCCCTTGTTATAATATGGGGCCGGGTTTTATAAGGGTGAGTCATCTCCCCCTTGTTAGTTATCAAGTAAGTAAAATTAATAAAGCAAAACACTATTTACCTTTTACTTAAATATCTCCAAAAGTGAACTTATCTTCACTTCTCATTTCCCTCTTCATTTCCCACGGTTCCAAGCTCTCTTCTATCTCTTCTTCATTCTCCATTTACGGTTTTGCAATAGTACCACACACAATTCCATCTTCAACCTCTCATATCTCCTAGCTCACTTTGCCAAATCAAAAACAAAGACCACCATTCTCTTAATCTCATCAAGCTCTTCATTCCTATCTTCTCAAAATTCCAAGAGCTCCATTTCGGTGCCAAGAGGAATCTCCATGGGAGGAGCTTGAGCTCATCTTTTCACATATTGTTGTTCTCCTTTGCTTCTAGGTAAGGAAACTCAAAGAAAAATGATGTTTCCTTCATGTTTTTGTGTTGTCCGAAAATTACCCTTAATGGTGTCCTTTACCTTGCTTGTTTTAGCTTCATTTGAATCTTCCAAGGGCTTGGTGGAGTCCTCTCTTGCTACATATCCAAACTTTCTTTGATATCCAAGGTAAAACAATCATCTAAATATTCTAAGGCAATCTATGTATTTAGGGTTTACAATGAGATGAAGCATAAAGCTAGTATACTCATTGCATTATTTGTATATTGTTTAGAAGTTGACAAGAAATCAAACACCCTTACCGATTTTTAAACAAGGAAACAAGAAAGAAGTTTGTGAGGAAAAGAGGTAAATATGCTAACCTAATGTAGTTTAAAGTCTTAGGAGAAATGAGCTTATATTGCTTATGAAAATGATTTAAGGAGCCAATGGTAAATGACTTAGAAGAATGCTCTCAAGGGCTTAGTAAAAGGCATATGTATTGTTGGGTGTATTTGCAGGTCAAAGGCAAATATAATGTGGGAAATTCAGTGTTTAAGATTTATGCATCTTAAGGGCCTAAGAGCCATGCTATTTAAGGGCCTAAGTGCCAAGCAATTTAAATTATGCACTATATTGTGATGTAGTGTTAAATGAGTGAAGTTTTGTGTACAAGAATGTTCTTGATGGATTTTAGTGTTCTTGATTGTTTAATGGTGAAAACAATGTGTTTTGGTTTAGTAATGTTCTAGGAGAGTTCATGTCAAAGTTTAGGTAATGTACAAGAAGTTCTAAGTGTTTAAACAAGATTTGGTGAACTAGGAAGTGTTAGAAATGTTTAGGTGTTTTACTAGAGGAGAAGTAATGTCTTGGGTGTTCTAGGAAACAAAAAGGACTTAGACATCAACTAGAAGTTTAGGTTGTTAAGGAAAGATGCTTGGGAGATGATGTTATGGTAAGGAGAAAGCATTTTGGGATAGTGATTATCATAGGTGAGAAACACCATTTAGAAACCTTGTAAGAAATGTTACAAGTGTTGGTGAATTTTAAGGAAAAATTGGGTAACAAGTTAGATAAGGAACTAGGTGTGCTTAAGATGATATTTTGGCATTAGAATATACCTAAGATCATTTGGGAAGTTTATACATTTAATGGGTAAGAAGAACCATTGCAACAAGACTTAGAAAATGTTCAAAATGTAAATCTGTAGCAGTGGTCCGGGACTTAGGTCTTGGATGATGTCCCGGACCATGTATTTAAAAGGGCCGAGGATTCTTGCAAAGTCTTGGTCCGGTACTTAGGTTATGTAAGAAGTACCGGACCACCCCTTGATTTACCCCCGAGAGATTTTGCCTACATTGGTCCGGGACCTAGGACTTGTATGAAGTCCCGGACCACCCCATTAAAACAGGCCGAGGGTTTTGTTAAGTGTAGGTCCGGGACCTTAGTTGGGGACCAAGTCCCGGACCACTTTTAAAAGTTAGTTTAAGGTTAGATAATGATGTCTAATGAAAGGGATTAGTTAGTAATGATGTTATAAAGTTATATAAGGCATGCTAGTAGTGTAATAATGACAATTTAAAAGGGTGAGAGGTTATAACAAAGTGTGAATATAAAATAACTAGTTAAGTGAAGTAAAAGTTAACAATGGATTAGTACATTAATTAACCGACGTTACTAAATGTGTATAGGATTCTTCAAATGTGGAAACCAGTCGAAGCAAGGACCAAGGTATGGTTTTCTTGCAGTCTGTTGCCTACCGGTTTACACCGGCTTGTGTGTTGTTTGTTTTTCTGTGTGTTAATGACCTTGTAAGACTTAAATCATGTAATGAGTTTACAATTGTTAAATATTATTATGTTGTTAAGTATGACTCTATCTTCCCTTGTGTGTGTCTAACAAGACTTAACCAATTGTTTGTGAAATGTTTATTGTGTTCAATATTGAACCACTAACAAGTGCTAACGGGGGAAGTGAGGAGTCCGGTCTGTTCCGGCCACGCGTGTGAGTATGGGAGTCGATGTCATAACTGGTTCGATTCTCTTTGTATGTTATGGTTGTTTTCCAATTTGGTTCCCAACCTTCCCTTTAGCTTAACCAAGGCTATTTTACTGACTCACGTCGGGCCACAGGGGCATACTATGTGTTGTTTCGGTGTGCTTGGGTCACTATATCCGAGGCACCTTGTGTTAAGTTATCCGTTCAATCTAACAGGACGGTAACGAGTTATGTAACGAGCTTGGCATGAGCATGGCAACATTCTCTAGGCTCTCCATGGGAACTAATTGTGTTGGTTCTCTTCCTTAAGGAATTGTTCTTGTGTGTTATGTGTGATGTTGTGTACAATACCCATGTTATGATATATGTATAAGTTGTGTGTTTTAAAAAATGCCATGTCAACATGACAATTAGTTGCGCGTATCCCGGTAGCCGATGGGCTGCGCGTTAACCATACCAGCCAAGGGTTGCTGACCCCCTCGAGGGCTCCATATTTCTTTTACTGGATGATGAGGATCGAAGAAGCGGAATGGCTTTAGATCCTAGGATGTAGGATTACTTTTGATTACTTTTGGATGTTGGGCCCGGGATGCGCCTGTGCTCCCGTGGCGATATATATTTTGGTTGTGAACAGTTTACAGTGACGGTTTACAGTGAAGAATGTAAGTAAATACTCGGCATTATGTTTATGTATATGTGGTTATTAGTTCTATGCTCGGGAGTCTGATCATCAGACCGATACACTTGTATTTATTCAGCCTTGTTAACCACGTGGGTGGTTGACGGCGTTGTAGCACCAATCGTTTAGTTATAGTTTAGTTGTTTAAATTCCGCTGCAATTTCAAGTAATGTTATGTGCGTAGTAGGGGTGTTACAAAAAGTGGTATCAGAGCGAAGTATCGCTCTGATGACTAGAATGCCGAGCTTAGGGATATACCGAGTTAGGAAATCTAGCAATAGTTATCAAGTGAGCAGTTATCGATAGGTTAACCACTAACTAAGTGTGGAAATACCTTATAGTCGGGAAAAGCGTTACAACCGTTGGACCGATAAGTGTGCAAGCATATTGCTAACGAATGTTCATGTAAATTCAGATGTCAGGTCGACCGAGAGGTAGAGGCCACGGACACGGTGCTGGAGATACGGGTGACCAGGGCGAGAATACTACGGCTCAGGTTATGGCTGAGGCAGTAGCAGCCGCCGTAGCCCAGATGGTACCCCAATTGGTAGTTGCGATGCAGCAGGGGCAACAGCCCGGAGTTCAACCACCGCCACCGCCACCGCCACGAGAGACCAACTGGGTCAAGGCGTTGGCTGATCTGAGGCCACCATCATTCAGTGGGGAGACCGACCCTCGTAAGTTGGAGGCGTACATCTCCGAGATGGAGACCGCCTTCGAGACCTTGGCGGTGCCTGAGGAGGCCAAGGTTCGACTTGTCGCTTACTACTTGAAGGGTTCGGCACAGAGTTGGTGGAAGCTAGTATGGGAGGGCATAGTTGCTGACCCGACCTTTCAGTGGAGGGAGTACACGGCTCTGTTGCGAGCCAAGTACTACCCGATACACGTGCAAGAGGCCAAGCGCCTGGAGTTGGACATTCTGAGGCAAGGGGATAAGATGACGGTAGATGAATACTACTCAGCCTTCATCGGACTTATCCACCTGCTACCGGATCTGGGTTACTCAGACCGGATTCTTGTGAACCGTTTCTACAATGGACTGAGCTACCGCCTACGCTATGGCATGGGGCCAACCGGATATACTACTTTGCAGGTAATGGGACTACAGTGTGATGTGAATAAGTATGTGCAATGTGTTAATGTGATGTGAATTTGTTTGGCGGGGCATAACTGACACCCTAAATATAGGAGTGCTACCATGCCGCTGCAATTATGGAGATCACTGTCCGTCTGAGGGACGAGGAGAGTGCGCTCAAGTGCAAGGCCATGAACGAGGGCCAAGGCACGCAAGGGCAAGGGGGAGGAAAGAAGAGGAAGCCATACCCCCAGTCCCAGAAAGGACAGCAACAGGGTGGCAAGGGCCAGACCCAGACCACCACTGCTGAGGAGCCTCTGCAGCTCACCTATGCGTATGCGGCCAAGCCCTTACGCTCTTACCCACCCAAGGGTAATTAACAAATTTCAATACCGAAATCTAGTGTGTGTTATTAACTTGTGAAGTATGTACTGAGTGTGTGATGTGTTAGCAGCTAGCACGGGCTCTGGACCGGAGCGCCACTACTACTGTAAGTGGTGTAACGGAGACCACCCCGGCAAGGACTGCAAGGGTATTGATGTGCAGTGCCGATACTGCAAAAAGATGGGGCACCGCGACTATGAGTGCTGGCAGAACCCGAACAACAGAAACTACAGGCCTAAGGGGCAATGGAAGGGTAAGGCCACCGCGACCACCGATGGCCCGAAGACGGCGAATCAGCCACCCCCAGATCAGAGGTACACAGATTCCCAGAAGGGGAAAGGGTCGGGACCTAGCAAGGCCACCCTGCATGTGGTGGACCGGTCTGAGGCGCCAGGGCCCTCTACTAGACCAGGTACCGCCTAAACTGTTGAATGAAATAAGTGATTGCATACCGCATTCCATGCATGTGTGTTAGTGAGTTTGAGTAAATGACCATGTAAGTAAGCAGTTAAAGTATAATGTGAGGACACCTAATTAGGTAATTTGAAAACTTAGGAACCTTCAATATCTGTTATCCAATCCCACCCACACCAAACCCTGAAGAAACCACCATCAGCATCACCGACTTTCCTATGGAGCAATGTCAGATCATCCAACCAGGTATGATACTCTTAAATGGATACCTGACACCGGAAGCACAACTCCACATCATCCGACGATGCGACGAACTGGGAGCAGAACCTGGAGGTTTCTACACACCCGAATACCCGAGCGGATCGAAGGTGAAATTGAAGATGATGTGCATGGGTAAGGACTGGAACCCTTACACCAAGACATACCAAGAAGTGCGAGCTGAAGATGGAGCAACTGTACCAAGTATACCTGAGGAATTCCTTGCGGTCATTAACCACGCCGTGGGAATTGCTCAACAAGTTGAAACGGATTCAATTCCAAGTGTTAAGACGGATCTATGTATTGTGAACTTCTACCAGAAAGGTGGACGGTTAGGTTTACACCAAAGATAAGGACGAGTCACCCGAGTCTCTAAGTAAGGGAGTACCCGTGGTGTCTTGGTCCATTGGTGATACCGCAGTGTTTGTGTACGGCGAGCAAAAGCGTGCTGATCTCGCAAAAAAGCTAGTGTTGAAATCAGGAGATGTACTAATCATGGGTGGGCAGTCGAGGATGCTATACCATGGCATCAAGAAGATCAAACTGAATACTGCACCATCAGTGATCAATGCCACACACATGAAACCCGGACGTTTGAATTTGACCATCAGACAGTTTTAAAGCCTTGTATAATTATGTGATGTGATAAACCAGTGTATGTTGGATGTTGTAAGTGTTAATTGTGGCGGAAGTATAAGCCAACGAATGTTGTAAAAAGAGTGTGTTAATGAATAAAGTGGAGTTGTTTGAAGTATATCAACCGTGTTATTACCCAATACTTATTAGTTTGCCAATGAATTAGGCTGTGCTCTCGGAACGGGAGGTATATTGAGTGTCTGCAATGAGGCAGAAGCCGGCAAGAGCGGCACAATCCTCACCGGTACCTTTCCAGTCAATGGCGTGGACGCTTCAATCTTGTTCGACTCCGGAGCCTCACATACATTTATTTCGCTATCCTTTGCGAAGAGGCTAGGGTTAGACGGTGATGAGATGCCAGACTTCCTAGTCACTCTCCCGTCGAAAGAGCGGATCAGGTGTACCCGCTACCACCGAGATGTTGTTGTAAGAATCAGAGGTGAAGAGTTTCCGATCGACTTGATAGAGTTCGTCGGACTTGGCTTTGATGTAATTGTCGGGATGAACTGGTCGGAGCGGTACAAGGGTAGAATCCTGTGTGCCGAGCACCGCCTGCTTCTTCGGAGTCCATCTGGGGTTACTATATCTTACCGCCAGAGGCCCAGGGAGCCTTCGACTTAGGTCATCACCACCGATGACTATGTGTCGTGAACTACGACGAGGGAGTGCTGTATACCTCTGCTATGTCCAGGACATAGAGAGAGATCCAGAGTTTAGCCCAGATGTGCCGGTAGTGTCGGAGTTTCCTGATGTATTTCCTAAGGAACTGCCGGGCATGCCGCCAGCACGGGAAGTGGAGTTTGAGATTGATTTGGTTCCGGGCACCGGACCAATTGCGAAGGCGCCCTATCGTATGGCTCCAGCAGAGATGACAGAGCTCAAGGAGCAGCTGAGAGACCTACTCGACAAGGGGTTTATCCGCCCTAGCGTTTCACCATGGGGAGCGCCGGTCCTCTTCGTGAAGAAGAAGGACGGTAGCCTCCGCCTGTGTATTGACTATCGAGAGCTGAATGCAGTCACGGTGAAGAACCGTTACCCTTTACCACGCATCGATGACTTATTTGATCAGTTGAGGGGAGCATCAGTATTCTCCAAGATAGATCTACGATCTGGATACCATCAGATTGCTATCCGTGACAGTGATATTGGGAAGACAGCATTCAGAACAAGGTATGGACATTATGAGTTTACGGTTATGCCGTTTGGTTTATCCAATGCACCAGCCAAGTTCATGGATTTAATGAACCGCTTGTTCCAAGATCAGTTGGACAAGTCAGTGGTAGTCTTCATCGATGATAATTCTCGTGTACTCGAAATCGAGGGGTGAGCACGAAATCCACCTGAGAAGTGTGTTACTAACATTGAGAAAGAATCAGTTATATGCGAAATTTTCAAAGTGTGAGTTTTGGTTGAACCAAGTATCTTTTCTTGGCCATGTGATTTCTGAAGCCGGGATCGCTGTGGATCCGGCAAAGATTGATGCAGTGCGCACCTGGCCTAGGCCGAAGACAGTTACCGACATCAGGAGCTTCCTCGGTCTGGCAGGATATTACAGGAGGTTTGTGAAGGACTTCTCTAGTGTCTCGAAGCCGATGACTTCCTTGATGAAGAAGGATGCACCATTCGAGTGGACAGATGACTGTGAGAGTTCTTTTCAGAGTCTCAAGGATGCTCTGACATCTGCACCAGTCCTGACTTTACCAGACGGTCCAAATGGTTTTGAGGTCTATTGCGACGCATCAGGCAGAGGTATGGGTTGTGTGTTGATGCAACACGGGAAGGTCGTAGCATACGCCTCCCGACAACTGAAGAAGCATGAAGAGAACTACCCTACCCACGACTTAGAATTGGGTGCCATTGTCTTCGCACTGAAGATATGGCGACATCACTTGTATGGGGTAAGTGTGACGATTTATTCTGACCACAAGAGTTTAAAGTACTTGTTCACTCAGAAGGAGTTGAACATGAGACAAAGAAGGTGGGTCGAGTTCCTAAATGACTACGACATCAATCTGCAGTATAAAGAGGGTAAAGCAAATGTGGTAGCTGACGCACTGAGTCACCGAGCACACTCTCTCCATTCGCTAGTCTCTCATTCTAGCTTGGTTGAAGAGGTGCGGAGTGCTCAGATGACGGATCAGTATATGTTGGAGATCAGGCAGAAGCTCATTGATGGCACATTCGAGGGTCAGAAGTATGACTTCCGACTCCACGATGATGACCTGATTAGGCTGAATGGCCGACTGTGTATTCCGAGGAGTAGCGCTGAGCTGAAGGAGCGCATACTGAGTGAATCCCACTGTTCTACGACTTCGATTCACCCCGGAGCTTCTAAAATGTATAAGGGTATGAAACGTTACTTTTGGTGGACTGGCATGAAAAAGGATGTGAATGATTATGTGTTGAGGTGTCTCACTTGTCAGAAGGTCAAGTTTGAGCACCGACGGCCTGGTGGTATGGTGCAGCCAATGCCAGTGCCTGAGTGGAAGTTCCATGACATTTCTATGGACTTCGTAGTAGGGCTTCCGCCTACAAGGGGAGGTCTGAATATGATTTGGGTTATTGTTGACCGACTGACCAAGGTGGCTCGATTCATACCGATGAACACTAGTAGAAAAAAGGCCTATTTCGGCGGTTCCAATGGGCCTATTTCGGCGGTTGTGAACCGCCGAAATGAGCACCGCCGAACTAGATGTACCTATCTCGGCGGTTCTTAGAGAACAACCGCCGAGATAGGTCCCTGAGATGACCGGGTGTGAGATTGACCATGAGTCTATCTCGGCGGTTGTTAGAGAACAACCGCCGAGATAGACCCATGGTCAATCTCACACACGGTCAATCCCAGGGGCCTATCTCGGCGGTTGTTCTCTAAGAACCACCGAGATAGGTATATTTTTTTTTTGTTTTTTTTCCATCCCAGCTTATATATATATATTCACCACATTTGATTCAATCAGACCTGTAATAATGCTTCATCCATACAGGGAGCTCCAGCACACATTTAAAAAGTTATAAAAGCTCCCAATTAATACCAACGACGCACCACAATTTGAGAGTTAACAAAACCAATGCAATTACACTTACTTTCACACTTTCAATACAAATAAAAAACACCATTACAATTCAAATCTACCATTACACCATCCACAAGTGTACAGAGTTATATTTACATACTCGAAAAAGTTAGCAAAACATCTTCATGATCATCAATTCATTAAACTTGTGCAGACGAACTCCGACCATTCCTCAAGCATCTCAACAATTTGAGCATCATCATACTGACCACCTTTGAACACTTGTTCGTAAGCCTTGAAAAAAAATGAACATTAATCTAAAACGTACAAGTCTAACAACATGTAAAGAGCATAACTGAAACTTTCAAAGAATGTTACCATGTCTAACGAGTGCTCTGGTAAAAGGTTCGCCGCTCCTACTATGTCACTCATGAATCTCATGACATAGTATCCACATTCTGACCCCCCAGGCTGCACCGGACACTATACAAACACACATATTGACAGTTATAAACAAGTTTAAACATTATCACACAAATTTATCAATTAATAGAGTACCTTGACAGTGTTCCAAGGGATGTTACTCTTCATTGTTATACCCTGGAGTCTTAATGCAGCTCTCATGGAACTATATACATCAGCAATATATATAGTTTTAAGCATCAGTAGCAAGTTATGAAACAGTTAACGTTAAGTAAAATAATTGTTGTTTACGATAACAAAATAATTACCCCAGTATTGCGGTGGAGATCTTCGGTCTCTTGGCAGCCTTACCAAGTGAGTCAAATTGCAAGATTCGTGGGTGCTTCCCCATCACCAGCACAAGCAATGACCAATGTCGACTGTCCACAAATTACACAATGTGTTGAAATCATTAAGCAACTAACACAAACTATATGTTTTAGATAATACTAAGAGAAATAGTCAAATATCATACTCTGAATGATATGGCAGCATAATAAATGACTTGTTCGAACATTCATAGAGGGCATTCGTCATATATTGCATAAGGCTTTGCGGATCACTTGTCATCTGGACTTCACTGCACATAGCAGGACACAGGAATCCAAATCTTCGATCTTCAAAGACATTGATCGCCTTATCATGCACCCACCTATGAGGCAATATCATTAGTCATTAACTTTTTATTCAAACATCTAATTCATCACCAATTAATGAATTCAAAATATAAAAGGTAGAAGTCACTCACATGGCGGCCGACTTGATAATCGACACATTCAACCAATCCCTCCTGAAGCACTCCTCGAAGTCGGACATATACATCCCAAATCGATGTATATCTTCTCCTTGAACTATATAGTGAAATATCCGCTCGGGATCTTCCACAATGAGGGAATCACTATCCGGTGGTAGCACCAACAACGAGGAATGCAGAATCTGCATATTGGTCGACAAGCCGGCCAATATTCTCTTCTCCACCAAAGCAGGTCTAAGCACAAAATTTGTGGATGCCTTTGATTGCACAGGTGTGGCAATTCTTTTTCCTTTGCCCTTATCAGTCTTCGGTGGGGTCATATCCTATGATATTAGTCTAATTAAGTATATGGATGCAAGGTGGTACACCAATAGTTTTATAGCAACGGTTAAGAGTAATACCTGCCCAGGGAGTCTGACCAATCGTGCAGGCCACTGCACTGTCGCAGTTTGTGCAGAACGCACGGTAGGTCTTTGTGGGATCGGCACCGGTAAACCGACGTCAGCATGCTCTGCAACAAATTCGTCTAGAAGCACTCGTGCATGGTAATGTCGGAGTGGTTCACCGTGCACAATATCACTTGGACGAGAGGGGAAAAGTTTTCCCCATGCAACCATGACCTCTTCTACTCCAATTTGTAAAAACAGATGGCACTCAGTGGGTGCCTGAGTGTTATGTGGAACTTGTTTAGATAAAAATTGAGAATTCTTCTATGATGATATTAGTGATCAAGTTAAAAATCATAATCGTCATGTACTCAATTGAAATGTTAGTCTAACCTGTAGAGATGCATAGGGAAAGGATCAGCCGAGTGGACACTACTTCTCACTACCGGTGCACTCTGCTGCTGAATGGGTGACTGATCAACTGGTGGTCGAGAAACCTCTTGGCTTTCATGCTGCTGTGGCTGAATCCTTGATATAGCCTGAGCGATCCTCTCGTCGACGTTCTGAGTAATCCTCTGCTCCATCTCAGCCAACACTCTCAGGTGCTCCTCGTAGCTAATCGACTGTCCATGGCTGATTCTGGACCCGGGTGCGCCAAATGCCTGGCGGATACCAACGTGCCCACCAAACCCAATGGCACGACCTGGATGATCCTTCTTACCAAGAGCGCGTGTAAGAGGATCATCATTCCTCTGTGAGGTCCAGGTGCCCTGGGTGAGCTGAGAGCTTAATTCACCCTAATATAACACACAAATACAATTATTAGTTTAACATAAGTTCATATACAAAGGAAATGAACAGTTTGACTGAAAATGAAATGATATCACTTACCATTTGTGCAATAACTGCTCTCGTGGCTTCATCATATTGAGGGTTTTCGGGAGTAGAGTTCTTCGGAATGTGGCTTAACTCCCACACTTTCATTCTTCTGCCACTGGCATCCAATGAGCCATCCGTGGGCAGATATCCCTTTTGCTCCCATTCTGGTACCCTTTGAGCAATACTTTTTCCACCTAAGTGGTGAGGGTACAGATTCTTCTTAGCATTTGCTTGTTGTTTCGCACGGAGAGCCTGCATAAATTAATGGGATCATGTTAAGTGAAATTGAACACAAAAAAACATAAGAAATTAAGATTAATTTATGTATGTATGACAATAAAGTGCACCTGGAACTCCGGTGTGTGACGCCTCTCAACAAATTGTAGCCATTGCTCTTCTGTTATGCCCTCGTAAACCTCCCAT
>CM041777.1:185561222-185763144 GCA_023374045.1 Limonium bicolor | reverse complement strand
CTCCAACACGTCGTACTCGGAGGAGGAAGAGCGGCCCAACGAGCAGATCAACGATGAGGAAGACGAGGAGGAGCTTGAAGCTGTCGCCAGAGCCACTGACTCTGATTCCGACGACGAAGATGCTGGTAATGGCGGTGACGGGAACCAGCCGCGGGAGGAAGATGATGAGGTAGTGTGATGCTGTTAGGATTTTATTTCTATGCCCTAGTTCTTTCTCCTCCATCTCACTGCTTCCCGTACCATCTAAGCGAAGACCAGTTTAAATTAAATAATGTCCCGGTAGATCTTTTGATCATAGTCTATCTTCAACCTTGCCTCTACCGTCTAGGGTTTCGTATGCTATTGTAGGCTTTCCCTACTGTCTCGAGTGTTTAAACACCCGTCATTATTCTTTTCCGTGGAGAACTAATTAAACTTTAGCTTCTCCCGGTATTACGGCTGATAAATTACAGTTAGATGACTGTCGCAACCAATCGAACCCTTGCTTGCTGAAGCGATTTGTTCTATTCAGGCGTCGTGCGTGCTGAAAAAATTTCTTTTCCCGTTGCTTGTGTAGAAAATGACACCGAGATTATCTAAATGGTCTGCAGTAGTACAATATCAATCGGGGCTTCTGAAAACAAGCCTCTGTATTGTTTCTACCAATATTTGTAGGTTTCCTGAACTGCTATGAATTGTTCAGTTCATGGGGTGCTAGAGGATATTACTCAAGTGTTGAATTTTGGGATGAATTCCGGAAATCTTTTCTGGATTATTTCTTTGAAGCGTGAGCAAATCTTAGGAAAAATATAAAGTCAGTAGGACTTTGGCTTTATAGCCATTATTACAGAAGAACATCAGTTGTTTCAACTATAACTGTGTTCTGCAGAGTTTGAAGTTTAGAGCTTAACTTGCAATGTCTAGATGCAGAAAAATATAAGAGAATGATGGGATGTGTCGATGGTAAATTAAGGATTTGGTGACCATATGATCAATCAATTCCCAGTTGTACTGTATTGTGAGTATAAGAGGATTGAACCCAGTGTAGACAAAGTTAAACAATAGGGCTGGAAAGTAAGTGCAGGGTTATGATTTCGTTGGTACAATTTTGGTATGTGTGCTATTCAGTAAGATGGATTTTAGCGATAGGTAGCGATAACAAAGTTGTAGAAGGTGAATGGCCCTTGTTTCTAGGTCTGTAGCTCTTTGTTGGTGGAAGGAAGATGGTTCAGTAAGGGTATTGATATTTGAGGATATGAGCTATCTGAATAGTTATGTTACTCTTCTGTGTCAATATAGATTGTTATGTATAAATTGAAACTGTCCATGTTTCTGTCTCTCTGATTTTTCTTAGGCAATTGCTGAGCCTTGCCTCCAGTAGAATATATGCGGCTTGCTACATTAGGCAACACTTTTTATCCCTTTACTTTGCTGTAAGTAGGGATCTTATGATTGCACAAAGAGTTGGTGTGACTGATGTATATTTTGAACTCACTTAATTGACATCAAATGAATATCTTGTTGTGGTTCCCAAACAGAGCTTGGTTCAGATCTCTATGGTACTTTTTTCTAATTTTTTTAATTCTCTGAGGTTTCTTATGGTATCTCTATTGCAGGATCAGAATAGTGATTCAGAGAATGAGGTTGCAAAGCATGAAAAAGCAAGGCTGAAAGAAATGCAGAAGCTGAAGAAGCAAAAGGTTCAGGAAATACTGGACAAGCAAAATGCTGCTATAGAGGCAGATATGGTATGAAATCCTCAGGACTTTTTAAGTTGGATGGAGAGCCATTCTTCCTTTCTTTATTCATTTTATTGGTTGAAACAAATAATTGCTTTGTGTTGTTTGTTAGAATAACAAGGGGCAAGGGCGCTTAAAATACCTCTTACAGCAAACAGAGATATTTGCTCATTTTGCTAAGGGTGAAAATTCAGCTTCTCAGAAGAAGTTGAAAGGAAGGTACGCCACTTCAGCTAAAAGCAATCCATACTTGATTTGTCTTCATAAAGTACTATGATGATGTATAGGAAGGGAGAATTAGTTGTTTCTGGTCCATTTTTACATGTTGATACTCACTAGAGGTGAGTTAGACCTGTAACTATTATCTTTATGGAAAGGTGCAGACGAGATTATATACCTACCCAACTTGATTGTTAGAATGTCTAGAAGATACCATAACCATTGCTGTGTAGAAGTTCTTTTCTTTCTATTTGTTTGTGGTATTATCCTTAGTAAAGTGATCAGTCCTGTGTATATTATTTTCTAATTTAAAGAGGGAAAAGTTTCTTTATTGAGCCTGACTAGGTCAGTCTTGTAATGTTGCTCATTTTTGATCTTAGGGGCCGACATGCTTCAAAAGTAACTGAAGAAGAGGAAGATGAAGAATATCTCAAAGAAGAAGAGGCTGGGATGGGAAGTACAAGGCTCCTTGTACAACCTTCCTGTAAGATATATCCTTTAGTGTGTGTCTTTGAAGTATTTTTAATGTTATCTACTTGTGAATCTCTTATAGAGCCCTTGAATAATTGTATTGCAGTTTTTTTTGCTGCTATTTTCCTTGTACTTCTCTTATGTCAAAATCATGTGTATGGTGCTTCTGTTTTCATTTTTGACATTTTAAATATTTTTCTTAACCAATGCTTATGATGACCCTCTGGCCACCTGATACTGTGCAAATACCATGAGTTTTTGTTGATCCTCGATGAGTTTAATATTTTGGATTATTACCTAGGTCTTTGTCCTTTCTTGGTGTTGAATTGACTTAGGAGAAACTCACGTGAGATTTGCTTTTCATGTAATAGGTATTCAAGGGAAGATGAGGGATTATCAGCTTGCTGGATTGAACTGGCTTATAAGGCTGTATGAAAATGGAATAAATGGGATCCTTGCTGATGAAATGGTTTGCTAAGACTCTTTGTCTGTGTCAGTTTTTCCCCCTGTGGGAACTGTTATTAATTATATTAAGATGTTTCTAAGTGGTACTGGATATGAGATCTGCATTCATGTTTTATGCTGATTAGGTGCTCCTTTAAGAATAAAGAGTGATGAGGTCTTATAAAAGTTTGTCTCTTTGTACTAATACAGGGTCTTGGTAAAACTCTCCAAACTATATCTTTGTTGGGCTATCTTCACGAGTTCAGGGGAATCACTGGTCCTCACATGGTTGTTGCTCCAAAATCCACCCTTGGCAATTGGATGAATGAAATAAAACGCTTCTGTCCAATTCTGCGCCCAATCAAGTTCCTTGGTAACCCGGAGGAAAGGGTACTGTGTGCTGCTACTTTTTGTCCCCTTCCTCCCTCCAGCCCCACCCTCCAAATAAATAAATGTATATATAAAATTTATAATATGATTCCGTTTTGGAACTCTGAACTCCATATATTCTGTTGTAGCGGCATATTCGTGAAGATTTGCTAGTTGCTGGAAAGTTTGATGTGTGTGTAACCAGCTTTGAGATGGCGATCAAGGAGAAGTCAACCTTACGGCGCTTTAACTGGCGATATATCATCATTGATGAGGCTCATCGAATCAAAAATGAAAATTCTCTTCTCTCAAAAACAATGAGGATTTACAACACTAATTACCGCCTTCTAATCACAGGAACTCCACTACAGGTATGCTTCCTCAAATTCTGATAGAGTCAAACTAGCATGTTACCTACTGTAGCTCATTTCTGATTAACATTCTTTCCCTCAGAATAATCTTCATGAGCTCTGGGCTCTTCTCAACTTTTTGCTTCCGGAGATTTTTAGTTCGGCTGAAACATTTGATGAATGGTTCAAAATATCTGGTGAGAACGATGAGCAGGAGGTTGTTCAGCAACTACATAAAGTCCTCAGACCATTTTTGTTAAGAAGGTTGAAATCTGATGTGGAGAAAGGCTTACCTCCCAAAAAGGAAACAATACTTAAAGTTGGAATGTCCCAGATGCAAAAGCAGTTCTACAGAGGGTTGCTGCAAAAGGACCTTGAAGTTGTTAATGCTGGTGGAGAGAGAAAACGTCTTCTAAATATTGCAATGCAACTTCGCAAATGTTGTAATCATCCGTACCTATTTCAAGGTGCTGAACCTGGACCTCCTTACACCACCGGAGACCATCTTGTTACAAATGCTGGTCAGTTTTTCCACCAAATCAAACTTTTCCGTTTTGCAGTTGTGGAAATAAATAAAAATAATTTTTTCAGGGTTACTGAAATTCAGCTCACCTAATTTAATATATTTTTATTAGTCTCTGATATTGTTGGAGCCTGTCTATTTGATGTGTCTCAAGGAGAATAATCTTTATCAAATTGACCAGAAAGAAAGGGTTTGGTTCCCTTTTTTGCACCTGTATTTTTCCTTCAGGTCTGTCAATGGTAGTAGAAATAATTTACTATTAGTGTTCAATATTCTTTCTCAGGAAAAATGGTTTTGTTGGATAAGTTGCTACCAAAACTAAAAGAGCGTGGTTCCCGTGTTCTAATATTCTCTCAGGTAAATTCCTTAAAATGGTTACTTTTAATCTGCAGAACTTTTTTGCATGATTTTTTCTCAATATTTAGTTTAGCCCTTAATCTTGGTGATGATTGCTTGTGCTTTGACTGCAGATGACCAGATTGCTTGATATTCTTGAAGACTATCTGATGTACCGGGGTCACCTGTATTGTCGTATTGACGGTAATACTGGAGGGGAAGACCGAGATGCTTCTATTGAAGCCTTTAACAAACCAGAGAGTGAGAAATTTTGTTTCCTATTATCAACTAGAGCTGGAGGTCTTGGCATCAATCTTGCTACTGCAGATATTGTCATTCTCTACGACAGTGATTGGTGTGTTGCTTTTTTGGTGATGTGGATGCAAATATTTTAAATATTTACATTTTGTGCAAAGACATACAAATTATATGATCTCTGCTGACACACAAGTTCTAATGTTTATTCCTGTTCCTTTTTTCATTTCATTTGTGCCAGGAATCCTCAAGTTGATTTGCAAGCAATGGATAGAGCTCATCGTATTGGTCAAAAGAAAGAAGTCCAGGTGTTTCGTTTTTGTACAGAGGTTTGTAACTCCTCTTCAAGATTTAAGACCAACTTGTTAGGCACTGATTATTGTTAACATCCGGATATCTCTTACCTCTTACCCTGTTGATTGCACCAGTACACAATAGAGGAAAAGGTTATTGAAAGAGCTTACAAGAAGCTGGCACTTGATGCTCTAGTCATTCAACAAGGAAGATTAGCTGAGCAGAAAAGTAAGAAAATGACACGGGATGTTTTTTTGATACCAATTTGAAATTGGAAAACTACTTTGATCGTTAATATTATGTTGGTGTTTGATTTCAGCTGTCAACAAAGATGAACTTCTGCAAATGGTGAGATTTGGTGCTGAAATGGTTTTTAGCTCTGGGGACAGCACAATCACGGAAGAGGATATTGACAGGATTATTGCTAAAGGAGAAGAAGCTACTGCAGAACTTGATGCCAAGATGAAAAAGTTCACAGAGGATGCTATAAAATTTAAGATGGATGACAGTATGTCTTTTCTTTGGCCTGTGTATTAATTTATCTGCTCACAATTATTCATTATTTTGTTGGTTGCTAAATAAGACTTCCTCATTGTACTGATCATTTTGTTGTCCGGCTACAACCTTGAGCAGCTGCTGACCTGTATGATTTTGGTGATACTAAGGTAAAAAAAATGTGACCTGGTAGTTTATTTGACTCTGCTGTTTACCTAGGATAATCCTAATGTTTCTAACTTTCAGGATGAAAGCAAAGTTGACTTCAAAAAAATTGCTGCTGACAACTGGATTGAACCACCAAAACGAGAGCGGAAGCGGAAGTAAGAAATCAAAGTTTAGTAAACCTTGTCTTTGTCTCTCTATTGGTCATGCAACTGATGGCTGGTTGTTCATGTGACTAGCTATTCGGAATCTGAGTATTTTAAGCAAACATTGCGTCAGAGTGGACCATCAAGACCCAAAGAGCCTCGAATTCCTCGTATGCCTCAGCTGTAAGGGCTTTAACTGCAATATGTACCTCATTCTCTTTCTAGAATTGTTTCTTCAGCTTATTCACAATTGTTCATGCATACATGTTTTGCAGTCATGATTTCCAGTTCTTCAACACTCAAAGGTTAAGTCAACTGTATGAAAAAGAAGTCCGTTATCTTGTGGTGTGTAAAATTTCCAATTTTATGGACATTCTATTCTGGGTTTTTAAAGTTTCAACGTTTGGTATAATTTAACCAATGTTTCCTACTTTGTAGGCTAGTCAAAAGAATCAGTCAAAAGATTCAATTGATGTGGATGAACCAGAAGGTACTTAATTAGCTACTTGTTAAAAAATAATTATGTCGTCTACTTTTATAGCTCTGCTTTTGACCCTGATGCTTACTGGATGTTAAAATGCAGAAACTTCAGATCCACCCTTGACAGCGGAAGAGCAAGAGGAAAAGGAGCGTCTACTTGAAGAAGTAAGTAGCTTTTGTTTAGAATCAGTTTCATCCTGTTTTGACAGATTGAATATTAAGGATTGTTTGCACTTTAGGGGTTCTCAACTTGGACTAGAAGGGATTTCAATACTTTCATCCGAGCGTGTGAGACACATGGTAGGGAAGATGTAAAAAGTATTGCTCTTGAAATGGAAGGGAAATCGGAAGAGGAGGTGCTGCGATATGCTAAAGTCTTCAAGGAGAGATACAAAGAATTAAATGGTAATTGAAAAAATGTACAATTTTCTTATTTGATCCACCGAGCTTGATGGTTACTGAAGCCAAAGTTTCACTGCCGGTTCAATTTAAATTGAACAGCTTTGATGCATTGAATAAGCTGAAATTTTATTTTTTGTTACTGATGCTTGACCAATCCAAGTGCAGTTGTATCTTGCTTTGATTTTTTAGCTTAGTTAATGCTGATGGATTAGTGTGGTAGTGATTTGACTCAGAGGCTTTGTTTACGCCTTTTTTTTCAGACTATGATAGGATTATGAAGAACATTGAAAGGGGGGAGGCTAGAATTGCTAGAAAAGATGAGATTATGAAAGCCATTGGGAAAAAATTGGATCGTTACCGGGATCCATGGTTGGAGCTGAAGATTCAATACGGCCAGAACAAAGGGAAACTGTATAATGAAGAATGTGATCGATTCATGGTAACTTTTTTATTTTCCTTGGCTGACCTTTTTAATCAAAACCTGCCTTGCTGGGCTAAATACTTTGTATATTTCGGTCTAATGAAACATCATTCTCCTGTGCTTCTTTACAGATTTGCATGGTGCACAAGCTTGGCTATGGAAATTGGGATGAGCTGAAAGCAGCTTTTAGAACATCTCCTTTATTTCGGTTTGATTGGTTTGTCAAATCTCGCACTACTCAGGAACTTGCGAGGAGATGCGACACTCTCATCAGGTTGGTTGAGAGGGAAAACCAAGAATATGATGAAAGAGAGAGACAGGCTCGCAAAGAAAAGAAGCTTGCCAAGGTTCCTCAAACACCCCTTCACTCTTACTAAGTCTTTCTGCTTATTATTCATACTGCGGCTATTTTTATATATCTTTTTGAGTGTGCTTTCAGAATTCCACACCATCGAAGCGTGCAATTGCAAGGCAGCAAGCAGACAGCCCAACAACATCCTTGAAGAAGAGGAAGCAGTTAACAATGGATGAATACGTTGGCTCGGTATGTGCTTTCACTGTCTGAATCATTGTTTTTTTTGTTAATTACTAATTGTCCCTTGGCTTATTGTCGGTTTGAATATCATGATTTTTCAGGGCAAGAAGAGGAAGTGAAGCACTCTTGATTTCTTTTATCTGCCTTTTTTTGGGCAATACGCTTAATCGGCTTTGTACTTAAATGGTTATCCGGCTATACTCGAGTCACTCGCATGGTAGCCAGTGTTGCCGCCAAAAACACTGTTTGATCGAGGAGTTGAGCGCCTCATCAGTCATGGGACTTGTGATGTTATCGACCACGGTTCCAGTTGTAGTGATTTGGACCATTATTTAGTCAGCTTGACATTAGTACATGTACTAGTATATACTAGGTAGGGGTGAAGGATGAAAATCAGATCCTTATTTTAGGGCGCTCAGTTTTTGATGTCAGCTTATTGGCCGACAGATCGAGTGGATATTATTAATTGTAGTGCACCCTCTGTGCTTTTTGACCAGATTCGGATTCAAATGGATAGGTGTCACTTTTAGTGGCCCGCACTTCTATTTTGCTATCCTGAGAGTGTGGCTTGTAGGGTTCAATCAGGTTTGGTTATGTGCGTAGTCACAGCCAGCATATAATTCTAACGTGTCCGTTCTGCAACGTTATATTTGTATACTGACAACCTGCTGCCAGCAAGCAATTTTCCAGTTCTGGCTCAAGTCGCCAAACATCTCAATTTTAAATGACACTTCTGCTTCCACTTTTGAACTTGAATTCAGTTATAACTAGACTTCCATCAATGGGTTTGCGGTTAAACATTGCCAAAGTGTTGGCGCTGGGTAAAACACGGATTGAAACAAGGAAGAGTTCATTCTAGGAAAAATTGCATTGTTCACCCATGGTCTGTGCTATTTACAACGTCCCACCCTAAAGAATTTGCCTATAAACTCTTCGCATGTCTAGAAACCGGGAGATAAATCTATACTTAAATTCATATAGGACATTGATAATACAAAATAAGATATATATATATATATATATAAAAGCAATAAGTATCAACAACTTCATAAACATCTAAAACGTTTTCTTATGGAACATACTCAAACAAACATATTTTACTTATGATGTTTAAAACAGCAGTTGGTAAAACTCAAAGTTAAAGGTGAAAAGTGCGTACGGTTTTCAAACATATATTAGTCAGATAAATCATGTTGGAAAGGACCACGATAAAGTTGATAACCGTATTAAATTAGATTGTAAGGTCAAACCGAAAACAGATCTGAAGATCTCACATACCTGAAAAGTGAGTAGCAATTTAATATGGTTCCTTATAAATAGCAACATAGCCCTATTATAAATCATATTGGAGTATTACACTTGAATAAGTCCCAATACCAAATACATATATATTCCGGTTATAAGCCGATAGAAAATAATTCCTTGGAAGCCATACAGTACTGATACATGAGGTTTAGTAAGACCACATTTTTTTTAATATTCAGTCATAACGTAAAACTTAAGTCTAACAAATGGTCATTAGAAACACTAATAAAACGAAGAAGTAAAATTGCATACATTCACAAGCATGAATATGGTTACAAGTTGAACCTTTCAAAATTCACGTATTGAATATAAACATGTATCCATAAAGTAAATTAATATCTGCATCATGTCATATTCTCTGAAAATAAAGTCGCAATAATATCTCTCCAGCTTTGTTTATGTACCTGTGTAGCGTTATAATCAAAGTATTTTTTTTTTTTGAAGCAAAGCGTTATAATCAAAGTAACAATACATTAATACGGAGAATAATACTCCCTCCGTCCTGAATTGACCGTCCTGTTTGCTTTATGGCACGTTTTTCCACTTCAATATTAAGCATATAAGATAAAATAATTTTATAAAACTAAATTTTGTATTATATAGTTTAACATGTAAGGAATCATATGCAAAATTTAAATTTTAAAAATTATTTTATCTTATATGTTAAAAATTGAAGTCAAACGACATGTCCAAATAGTAAACAGGACGGTCAATTCAGGACGGAGGGAGTAGAAAGCAGAAGAATTTGATAGATGTACTTGCTTCGTATTAGGGTTGTTATGTTTTTAGCAGCTAAAGGAAAAGAAAAGAGAGGACGGCGCACAGCGCTTACAAAAAAATATATAGTTCGACTGTACAGAGCTTGTGAGACGTTCAGGTGAGATCCGATCCGGACCATTACCTGGACGCGAGACTACTCTGTCATGGCGAGGAAGAAAAGAGCCGTCTAGGGTGGCGTATTCTGCTCGACAGAACAGGGCCTCTAAAATGATGGGGCCCCACATTTTTTCGTGAGATATAATAGTAATTAAATAAATATAGTAAACTGAAATGCATATGATTAAGATATTCACAAATCTTCAAAATATTTATTTTTACTTATTTATTTATAGAATAAAGTGACATAATTTAATTTAATAATTTATATATATATATACAAAAATTAATTTTATAAAAGGTTTCATTTAGATTTAAGCACAGGACCCTCAAAATCGTTAAGATAGCCTTGGAAGAAAGCCGGACTCTCGTTCGGACATCTGTTGTGTGTCATGTGAATCTGCTCCGTCACGTCCGGGCGAGGGAGTGAGCCGGTCTTCCGTCCGGACAGCTGTATGTTGTGTGCGGTAGATATATTCCAACACCCTCCTCAAGCTGTCGGTGATTGGGATGACCAAGGTTTGATTCATCATTGCTCTTGATCCCCATGTGCGGAAGATGATATATGTATTGAGCAAAGGAAAATCTTTAGTCATCATGTTTGCCAACTGAGTCGAGGTGTGCGTGTAGACAACGTCTACAAGCCCTTGTTGAATCTTCTCACGAACAAAGTGACAGTCGAGTTCGATATGTTTGGTCTGTTCATGAAAGACAATATTCCGTGCAATGTGTATAGAACGGATGTCACATTTGATTGCTATGGCGTGATATCATCAACCCTCAACCTGCTTAGCAAACTGCTAAGCCATGTAAGCTCCCTACTTACCCGTCAAAGAGACCGATATTTTGCTTCTACACTGGTAAGTGAAACAACACCTTGCTTCTTTGTTTTCCAGGAGATAGGATTATCGCCAATGAAGATATAATACATGGAAACATACCTTCGTGTATTAGGACAAGCAACCCATTCCGAATCACAATAAGCCATGAGATCAAGACGAGACGCAGATCCTGGACGAAGAATAATCATGTAATTAATAGTACCCTTCACATAACACAACACGTGCATAGAAGCCTCCATATGAACATCTATAGGTACTACTGCATGAACTGACTGAAAAGCTGAACCATAAAACTGAGATTGGCCCTGGTGTTAAGACAAATAGTTCAACTAGCCAACTAGGCGCCCATAAGCAGTAGCATCCTGCAAAGGCGTACTTGCAGCACACAACAACTGTTGGCCAACCAGCATCGTCCCCCTAGTCAGGGGCGGAGCCAGAAATAAAAATTGAGGGGGACATACATAAAATTACAAATAATTAGGGGGGTTTTTTTATAAAAATTTACTGTAAAAATTTTTTTCCACTGTATTTTTGTGCAATTTAGCAAAGTTGGGGGGTCCTTTGCTCCCTCCATCCCTCCACTGGCTCCGCCTCTGCCCCTAGTGACTGTGCGACCCTTACATTATAATCTATAAGAAGGTATATAGACAAAATTTACATAGGGATAAAATCATGCCCTGTGGTGTATCAAGAAATTGATGCTTAAAAAGTAATGTAAAGACCCAAGGTATTTAATCTTGAAATTATCATCTAAGGCACATTTGATGTGATCGATATCCTCCTGATGAGTCCCAACAACCAGCATAACATAAATGGCAACATAAAACAAGCATATATCACTCTTCTTGGAAACAACTAGTAATCATTATTAGATTGACTAAATCCAAGCGTCTTGAGGAAGGAAGCTAGCTTTGAAAGCCACTGGCAGGAAACCTATTTTAGCCCATATAAGGATTTTTACAAAAGACAAGCCTTGTTTTTGCCAGACACATCGAGACCATAAGGAAGCTTCATATAAACCTCTTCATCAAGATCTCCATGAAGAAATGCATCACTAACGTCCAACTGGTTAACGATCCATCCATTGTGTAGTACTACCATCAGGAGAGCACGAATGGTAGTTATTTTAACAACCGGGGAAAAAGTCTCATGATAATCAAGCCCATGCCGCTGGTAAAACCTTTCATACCAAGTCTTGCCTTGTATCTCTCCAATATTTCGCCAAACTTGAGCTTAATCTTGTACACCAACTTGCAACCAATGGCTTTATTTCCCTTTGGTAGGCCCACGACCTTCCATGTATTATTCTCAACAATAAAATACAACTCACACCGCATCACGAATGGGCATACTTGACAGCTTCGTGATAGGATTGTGGCTGATCTTCCTTCAAGTTTCTACTAAACGAATCACATGTGAGTGTAAAGGAAAGTGACCGAAGTGGTCTGGTATCCATCAGACTAATATAGTCCTAAAGTAAATTAGCTTTTGAGTCACAGTGATACACTTGTGCATCCAAGATCTCTTGAAAACTGGTCGTACAAACGTAGTCCTCAAGATATCCTGGTTTGTGAATGACTCAACTGGATCAGCACGGACCAGAGTTAGAAGATTCTAGAATACCACTCAAAGTAACACTTTCATCATCAGCTCCCGCAGATGCATCGTGAGTATCACGAAGATTATCATTATTACACGATGTCGGAGTACAAGCCGAAGGAATATACTCCCAACCAACATCCTCTATCACATGTTGACCATTCACTGGTGGAACGCGAGCCTTTAATGACGGTGCTTTAATCACGGTTTTAACAGACACCGTGATTAATAGGAAGGTCAGAATTAATTAACGACGTTTATTGAATTAACCGTAATCAATAATCGAGCTGAGGTAGGTGCGCCTTTTTTAGGACGGACTTTAGATGACGGTTATTAGTGAAACCGTAATCTAAAGTCCCGTGTTGACGCGCGCTTTACGGTCAACGGACTTTAGATTACGGTTTTACTAATAACCGTTAGCTAAAGTCCGTCCTAAAAAAGGCGCGCCTACCTCCGACTGATGGTCAACGACGTCGTTTTGACCTGATGCCAAATATTTTCCGTATTATTTGATTTTTTGACTCCGTGCGTAATCTAAATTGCAGTTAACGACGTCGTTTTACAGTGTATTTTAGATTAAAAAAACTTTATATTAATGTGTTACCTATGTTTGATCGACTAAGACTCATGGCTAATGGCCGTGGGTACATGAGTCAACACCATCGATCTTGAGTTCGAAACCCAGCATACCAAATAATTTTCGCGCTATTTTTTTAATTTCGTTACACTTTAGATTACGGTTCTTTAGGAACCGTCATTTAAAGTGTGACTTTAGATTACGGTTTTCATGTAAACCGTAATCTAAAGTCCTTTTAACTAAACATTTGCCGTTTACTCTGCACACTTACAGTAACTCTTCTTCTCTTTCGCGCTATCTTCCTCACTGAAATCGCCTCCTCTCTCCCGTCACCTTGCTAACGGCCATCGCCGCCGTCGCTCCCACCACCTTTTGTCACTCCCATCGCCGCCGGTCACCACCCATCTACCACTGGTCTCACCGTCGACGTCTCTATCGCGTATTGGGTATGCGATCGATTGATTGTCGTTTTTTTCTAACTTTGTTCATATACATGCATTTCGATTGCAAGTTCTAACCTCGTTTGTATCGAATCCTGAGAGTGTAATGGCAAATGTTCTAACCTTGTTCATATATTTGTGCCCAGATTCACAGTTAATTGCAACCTAGTTCGTGGGCTGATTTCTACACTACTTGCCCACTTCGGTGCTTAGTAACGGTAATTTTGCAAACCAAACTGTAAACTGTTGTATTTATTTATTCTTAGCATTTAGTATTACAATTAATACATAATAGTGTAGTTTTAAAAATGCTACTACTTAAAACTGCCACAGGAAAGAAAGTAAGTTCAAGTATATTACCGATTCCTGAAAATAGCTCATTTTCAACTGCTCAATCTGCTATGCCAGATGCTCTCTGTTTGATTCACAAGCTGTGACAGGAATCAACAATGCTATTGTTATAACCACCAGAAAGAATAAGATGAGTTTCGGTATTTTAATGGTTCTAGAATGACTAGTTTCAGTCCTTCAATCTGAAGTACTGCAGAGAAGGTCATAAACTTCATTTACAGTAGAAGAAGATAAGTTTATGTATGTTACCAGTTCTAGATGGTGCGTGCGAATTTGACTTTGATAAAATGATTTGGAGACGTTAGAAATATAGGGGAGATGCTGTCGATTTTTTTCCGCGGTTTAGCTAGCATTTAACCTTGATTTTTTGATGAATTCTAATGTTGTCGTTTTTCATTTATGCATCAGGACTACGACTTTATTTAGGCTTCCGACCTCAACCGTCTTAGCATCGGCTAATCGTCTACCAGAGGTAAGATTTATATATATACATATATACATATAATATGACAAACTACCAAACATAGTTATCCGCCCAAGATATACCTAATAGAGGTATATCTTCGGCAGTCCCTGTCGGGACTGTCCATGATTGTTAAATCTCACACCTAGGGTGTGAATGTGCTTTTAATATGTACTTTATTGATTATTTCAGCAGTATCTCTTTATTGTTCTTCGAATGCATATATTATTGATTAATCATAATATCGTGCATTTGAAGAACTGTAGGGAGATGCTGCCGAAATTTTCAATAAATTACATATTAAAAACACGTTCACCGGTGGGATTTAATACTCATGGATGGATTTAGGTTGATAAGATACAAAAGTGTAAAGACTCTGCCACGGGTGACGGTATGAAATGGCTGCCTTCATATAAATAGCTAGAAGGAGATGGAACGTTCGTGGATTTACAGCGGAAATTTGGACGACAAGTTTTTAGAAGGAGTTGATAAGTTATGCACGGTGTTGGCGAACAATCTGAAACCTACAGACAAGGGATACATATTTTGTCCGTGTATCGACTGCCAAAACAATCTGAGATATCGCGGCGTTGAAACAATTAAGGAACATCTGATCCGCCGCGGTTTTACAAAAGATTTCCAAGACATAATCCGATGGCATGGTCAGAGTGCGTTCGATGTTATTAAGCCTGACGAAGGGGATAATGGTCAGGCAAACACAGAAACAGAACTTGGAGATGATACAGTTGCTGGTGATCCAGAAGACGTTACAGCGAACGTTGAGCCAGATTTCTGGGATGATGACATTGAGACTATGCTCGAAGATGTGGAACGACATTACTCTAACACGCCAGACAAGTATGAAAATTTGTTGGATTCATCCAAAACACCGTTGTACCCCGGGTGTGACCCTACAAAGTTAAGCAAGTTGAGTGTCGTCCTCAAGCTATTCAACTTGAAAGCGAAACATGGCTGGAGCGACGTAAGTTTCACTGACCTCCTGGAACTATTGAAATACGTTCTTCCGGTGGACAACGTTTTACCAACGACTACGTACTCAGCCAAAAAAATGATGTGCCCAATGGGTATGGGTACCAGAAAATTCATGCTTGTCCAAATGGTTGCATGCTGTTTTGGAAATCGGATGAATTTGCTGAAAGCTGTTCAGCATGTGGAGCGTCACGGTATAAGAAACAACAAACTCACATCAGCGGTAGTAAGAAAGGTTCACCAGCTAAGGTACTGTGGTACCTGCCCATCATTCCAAGGTTCAGACGTTTGTTCTCCATTGAGAAAGACGCAGAGAATCTTCGGTGGCATTCAGTTCACAGGAAAAAGGATGGCAGATTGAGACATCCCGCTGATGCACCACAGTGGAGAAACATAGACGTAAAATTTCCTGAGTTTGGTAACGAACCGAGAAACCTAAGGCTAGGCTTGTGCACGGATGGGATGAACCCTTACGGTACTTTGAGTAGCATACACAGTACCTGGCCTGTGCTTTTGGTTATTTACAATCTACCGCCGTGGTTATGCATGAAACCAAGACACATCTTGTTGTCTTTGTTAATATCGGGTCCAAAGCAACCGGGCAACAAAATTGACGTATTCCTACAACCTTTGATAGAGGATCTACAACTCTTGTGGAATGAAGGGGCTACGGTTTACGACTCATTCAGTAAAGAGGACTTCAATTTGCGTGCTATGTTGTACTGCACAATCAATGATTTCCCCGCCTATGGTAATCTTTCAGGCTATTCAATCAAGGGGGCTTGGCGTGTCCGATTTGTGGTGAAAACACTTGTAGCATTCGCTTGAAACATAGTGGCAAAACCGTGTATATGGGCCACCGAAAAATGCTTCCAAAAGGACATAAGTATCGAAAGATGGCGAAAGAGTTCGATGGGAAAACTGATCACAGTGGCGCGCCAGCCTTTGACAGGTACAGAGATTTACAAAAAGTTGGATAATATTGTGAACAACTTCGGGCCAACCAAAAGTGGTGAAAAAAGTGTCTGGAAAAAGAAATCAATATTTTGGGAACTACAGTACTGGCAGCATCTGGAGGTTAGACATTGTATCGATGGGATGCATGTCGAGAAGAACGTGGGTGAAAGTATCAGTAGCACCCTTTTGAACATAAAAGGAAAGACAAAGGATCATTTGAAAGGAAGAAAAATTTAATTGAGTTGGGCATACGCACAGAGCTTGGCCCGCAAGAACGTGGAAAACGCACATTCTTGCCTCCTGCCTGTCACACTCTGTCTAAAGAAGAGAAACATAGTCTATGCAGTACCCTTTACAACATCAAGGTGCCATCAGGTTACTCCTCAAACATAAGAAACCTAGTGTCCATGACAGATTTCAAATTAGTAGGAATGAAATCTCACGATTATCATGTCCTACTTCAAGAATTTTTGCCAATTGCACTACGTGGGATCTTGCCGGATGCTGTCAGACACACAATCACAAACGTCAGTGTCTTCCTCAAATCCATTTCGTCTAAGGTTCTTGATGTGGACACTCTGTCTAAATTACAAAAGGATCTTATTGTGACAATGTGCCAGCTGGAGATGTATTTTCCTCCATCGTTCTTCGACATAATGATACATCTCCTCGTGCATCTTGTAAGAGAGATTCTGATGTGTGGTCCTTTGTACCTTCGCTACATGTATCCGTTCGAAAGGTACATGGGTGTCCTGAAGAAGAAAATGAAGAACCGTCGTCACCCAGAGGGTAGTATTATAGAGGGCACTATCACAGAGGAAGTTGTAGACTTCTGCACCAATTACCTAGAAGGTGTCGATACCATTGGACTTCCACGTTCTAGACACGAGGGCAGATTGAAGGGTGTTGGCACGGTTGGAAGGAAACTGAAAAGAATTGACATAGACACTCTTAACAAAGCTCATTTAGTTGTGCTAAGTCATCTTGAAGATGTTGAACCATACTTTGATGAACACTTGTGTGTTTTAAGATCACAATATCCAAACATGAGTGACGTTAGACTACAAAATGAGCAGAATAGGACATTTGTCCGATGGTTCAAAGACAGAGTGTTGTCCGATCAGTCCACGAATGTGCCTGAACTGATTAAAGTAGTTGCATTTGGACCAAATCTGGATGTAATTTCTTATGAGGGGTACGATGTCAACGGATTCACCTTTTTCACAGAACGTCAGGATCAGAAGTCAACGAATCAAAACAGTGGTGTAGAGCTTGAAGCTTATCAAAACTTATATGACATCGGTGTCGTGGGTCATAGTCCAGTCTCAGTACAACAATCATATTTCGGTGTTATACAAGACATCTGGGTATTGGACTACAACAGCTACGAAATGTGTGTTTTCCGCTGTAACTGGGTTAACAACAATCATGGCTACCGTGAGGAGGAGCATGGTATGAAACTGGTTGATCTGTCTAGAGCTACTCCCACGGTTGAGCCATTCGTTGTTGGGACGAAGGTTAAGCAGATATTTTATGTAACTGATCCCTGTAATCCTAGATGGTCTGTTGTGCTTAAAGGGAGAAGAGGAATAGTTGGTGTGGATGGTGTGGTTGATGAGGATGAGTATGATGCAGAAGATGAACCTCCAACTGTTCCTATTTCATTGGAAGAGGCTGAGGTCACAGGTCATCGTGAGTATATACGATCAGACCATAACGAGGGAATGTGGGTTGAGAGATAATGGTGTATGTAAGTTATTACTATAAAAATTTATATGAAATTAACACTCTTTTATTTCTTGCTTGTTATGACCATTATGAAATGCTTAATTTAATTCAAATTGTATTTCAATCCTTGCAGGCATGGCTGATCAGGACATGGCTGATGAAGAGTTCGATTTATTTTGTCGTGAGGAAAAATGAGCAGCAAATGGTACCGGTTCCTTCCCATGCCGCTACTCTGCTGCTGGCCCATCTACATCTGCTGCTGCTGCTGTTGGCCCTTCCATGAGTGCACCTTCTACGAGTGCTACTCAGAGACCCAGAGGTAGAGGTCCGACCCGTGGGTTGAAACTGCAGAAACCGGATGATTAGTCTTCTGTGGGACAGTATGGGAGGTATGGTGGGGGCAGCAGGTCAGAGTTCGCTAGTATGCTAGGGACTCTGGCCAGATCACATTGCTGCATCAACCACACATGGAAACAAGTCCCGGAAGAAGTTAAGGAGACCATCTGGAAGAAGGTGCAAGAACGATACAAGATCCCAGAAGAAGTGAAGAAGACCGTTCTTTCTTTGGTGTCCGGCAAAGCTAAATCATTCCGCCACTACTTGGTTGAGCATTGGATCAACAGGGTGCCCCCACGTGAGCCTCCGCCGTATGTTGTGTACAATGGCATGATCACTGAAGAGGAGTGGAAGGAGTTCGTTGAGCGGCACGCCACCCCCGAGTTCAGGGTATGTTTGTGTGTACTCTTTTCTTAATTAATGCTCATAATGCTTTATCCCTGATTTTCTAATTAATTTCTGTTGTACTTTCTTAACAGCAAACAAGAACAAGCACGGCAAAACCGTGAAGCTAATCTCTACCCCCACACCATGGGACGAAGGGGATATGTGGGCAGCCTCGACATGGGAAAGAAGCTGGTTTGCTGACACGGAGGAACGAGGATGGAAGTGAATGCCCGATCGAGGATGTCTCTGAGGCGAGGAGGGTGCAGATGTACATACTGGGACGCCAGAAAACGACCAGCGAAGGTCAGAGGATATTTCCTAATGCTGCGATGGAACAACTGGCTAACCAAATTGTAAGTATTTGTAGCTGTTAAATAATTTACTTATATACTCAAGTGTTTGTTGATCTTAAATTAGTGTTAACTTCTTTGAAAATTGGACAGTACGAAGCGGCACAGAGAGGAGAAGTAGACTTACACTCCTCCTTCTCAAGACGACGCGCTCAATCAAATCTTGGGAAGAAGGATCACCCGGGGAGTGTTAGAGGATTTGGGGGAGAAGTACGTCAGAAGAACGTATTCCCGCCATCTGCTAGGAAGGGTCAGATGAGTGCTGCTGAAGTCGAGGCGATGGTAGAGCGTAAGTTCGCTGCTGAGCGCCAAGCTAATGACGAGAAACAGGCTGCTGAGCGCCGGGCTATCGAGGAGAGGCTGCAGGAAGCGTTGAATGCGATTGCACATGCGACTACTCAGCAGCAGCATAGATCCTCCTCGATGTCTTCCTCGTCTAGTTGTGCTCCGGCCGCTGACCCGTACCCGTTTGCCAACATCCAGGTTAACTTTGTTTAACTATTTTTCTCCTAAAATAAAGTTATTTAAATAGTATTAGATTGGACTCACTTATTTATTTCACGTATTATCTCTGTTTATTAAAGGAGCAAAAAAAATGTCGTCTCCAAATACCATTAGACGGGCACCCTGTAGATGCGGCCTACGGGACGGTGTTGCCATCAGGTCCACTCACGCTCATCAGTTTCGTACGTCTACCCCCATTCTACGCGCGTGTGACCTTGGACCTGATAGTTGATGGATTTGAGCATGCATACCTTCCGATGGCGTTTGACAACAAATGCACGCTGATCGAAGCGAAGGGAGACATATTGCCCTGGCCAGCATGTTATATTGTTGTCACCGATGAGGTAAGACTGTTTGACAACCATTTAGTATCTAATAAAATGCATTATTTAGCATTAAGTGTCTAATCTAATCTATTATAGATCCCTGAGCTTCCTCGCCGCGTAACCCGGCCCAGACTAGAAGAGACCAGCGCGCCGGCGAATCCTGAGATCCCTGAGCTTCCTCGCCGCGTATCCCGGCCCAGAGAAGAAGAGATCAGCGCGCCGGCGAATCCTGTCAGAAGTACAAGGGTATGTTCTAGATAAATGTTTAATGTTACTATAATAATCAATTAGTAATTATCTTTACATTTATGCTTTACTTTGTGTGTGTGAAGGGTAAGAATCCAGTGAGTCGGGGTGCGAAAGGTAAGAATCCAGCGCCCGTCCGGGGTCGCACCAGGACTTCTGAGGCGCCTAAAAATAAGCTCGCACTGCCACAAAAACTTGTTAATGTTTGGGGGCCAAGAATGAAATCTTACGACAAGATCATGTGAAGTCATCTCAAACTAACAACTTCATGATGACGCTTCCAAAGTCGATGTTTCACTACGAAGAAGATATGATGACGGCAATCAACTTTGAGGACATCAGAGAGATGATGTGTGGAGATTATCTGAACATTAACATTATTCAAGCTTATCTAAAGTAAGTGTTCTTTCCTCATACTGTAAAAACATATAGAATAAGTATCTATGAAGTTGCATTGGCTAACTTTTTATAGTACATGTGATATAATAGATGTCTGCTTGAGAGATGTGCTGAGAAGGACATGACCTCCATTACTGCGGTGTGCCCGGAGCGTTTATCGTACGACTCAGTCACTAGGGACCCGGGAGGTTTTGTAATACATGATTCATTGCTTCAATGTTGTTGATCAACAGAATAAATTATTCATTCTAATGCCGTATCACCAAACGTGAGTTCTATATAAAATTACATACTAATTAGCTAACTTTTTTACCTTCATTTCTCATTTCATTTTGTATTTGACATTGTAGCCACCACTGGGCTTTGTTTATATTCTGCGCTGCCACCGCTACTCTGCTCGTTCTAGATCCACTAGGGCAGTGGACAGAATTCAACACTGAAGACTTAATCAAAGAGTAAGTTTTTATTACTATTTAATTGTTTGTAAGTTTTTTGAACCAAAATTAATGTACTTGTTCATTTTGCTAAACGCTTTTGTTAATATATGTAACAGTTGTTACAAAAAAACCCCTCAGGGAGAGTTTGGTGATTTGACCGTCGATTACATCAAGGTTTGGTAATTCATGTATTTCATTCGTGCTGCTATTATCTTTGTACAATTGTTTTACATTTGTGAATTTTGGTGATTTAGTGCCCTACCCAAAAGGATTCTAGAGTTGCGGGTACTACGTGATGCGGTATATGTACGAGTTCTGCGGGTACTTCCCAGTTTTAAGAATGATAAAGACAAGGTAATACGAACGCTGTCTTGTATTTAATTCTTTCGGCAGATTTTTTGTGTCTTTATCTTAATCTCATTATGTGTTCCATTCCTTTTCTTGTTGCAGATTAAAGAGCATTTTGCCAAATTCTGACTTACAGTCCAAACGACTTGTTGCATGTCAGAGAGAGCATGTCAGCCATGTTTATGAGAATGGAGTGGTAGACTAGCTAGCTCTGATGCTGCTATGATGGATTTTGTTTTTCACAGTTTTCTGCACCGTTTTTGTACTGTTTTACGCTTCTTTATGCTATTTCTTGCTGGGAGTCATCCTAGCTGTATCTACCATGTATAGGTTACACTGCTACCTTTGTAGCCCTCTGATTCTGCTAGCTGCTGCTTGTAACAGATTCTGCTGTATTGAATATTTTTGTAATGAATTGCTAGCTGCTGTAACAGATTCGCTGTATTGAATATTTTTGTTGCTGTAACAGATTTTCGATCTGGTGTATATTAGATTATCTCTGTTGCAATTGTGCGCAGAGAATGAATTTGTGTTGTTGGTATTTGATTCAGGTGTTTCAATTGTGCAGTTTCTGCACATTTGTTGGTCTGATGCCCTCTGTTGCTTATCTATTATAATTCTGGCTCTGTTGCAATTGTGTAGCTTTGTAAAAAAAAAAAAAAAAAAAATTACGCTTTAGATGACGGTTTTAACAATAACCGTAATCTAAAGTCCTTTGGGCGCGCGCGCCAAAAGACTTTACATTACGGTTATTGTTAAAACCGTCATCTAAAGTGTATACTTTACATTACGGTTATTGGTAAAACCGTAATGTAAAGTCAATGACACGCGGGACGGAAAAGGGCCTTTAATTACGGTTTTAAACCGTAATTAAAGACGTCGCCATCTTTATTGACGCTCGCGTAGATTACGGTCCAGAACCGTAATTATACACGGTTTTGGACCGTAATTAAAGGCTCGCGTTCCACCAGTGATTATCATTATGCTGAACAGTAAACTCATCAGTCCCATCATTGAACAGAAAACAAGTAACATGACATTTAACATCACAACAAATATCAATGGTTCTGGTAGTCAGGCTTAATAGTTTATGACCCTTTTTACGTGGTTCTTCTCGTAAATAAACACATGTATCTGCTCGAGGAGTAAACTTCCCACCATTTCCGCCAATAACTGTTCGGTAGCAAAGACAACCAAACGGTTTGATGTTTATGTAGGTAGGTGAGACTCCATATAAAGCTTAATAGGGTGTCTTCCCCAAATGTTTATCAAATAAGTCGCATGAAGAAGAATTTGATCGATGTAAACAAGAAGGAAGTTGAACTTTGTTTCATATTAGGATTGCTATGTTTTTACCGTATGAGAAAAAGAAAAGAGAGAGAATGACACACAACACTTACAAAAAAGTAGTTCGGTTGTACAAATAAGGAATTAAAACTGGTATGATTCTTATGAGACGTTCGGGCGAGATCCTTATGTGTTCGGACCCAGACCATTACTAGGACGTCTACATCATACGAAAAGTGCAAGACTATTTCGTCATTTCCACTCGAGGAAGAAAACCGGACTCCCGTTCAGACATCTGTATGTTGTGAGCGATGTGAATATGCTTTGTCTCATCCAGACAAGGGAGTGAGTCGGTCTTTGGTCCGGATAGTTGTATGTTGTATGCAGTGCACATATTCCAATAAAGAATGACTAAATCCACGTGGTAAAAAAGTTGTCAAACTGAATATCCTGCCCGCTCGTTAATCAAATTATGTTATGGTCATGAAGATGTATAAGGCATAAAAGTATAAAAAAATTTAAGGATAAAATTTAATTTAAAAGAAATATACTTCTCTGAACAGAGAATTAATTATGTTATGATCACTATACGTATCCATCTATTCGATACTACAATAATCTGTCAGAGCAACACAACGAAGACATTTCCGGCCTTCTTGGAATTAGAAAGGTTCATGGCTTTTAAAAAGTACCTCAGAGTGCCTGGCAACCTCGGTAGAGCTCGCGCCCCTGATTTTAAATTTCTGGTGGAGAAAGTCAAGAGACTCATCCATAGTTGGCAGGGCCGTATCTTCTAAGCGGGGTGTGGCATCCTTATCAAGGCTGTTCTCCAGGCTATCCCTTGTTACTCTATGTATCTTTTCAAGCTTCCATCCAGGACTATTAAAGATCTTCACTCATGCTTCTCAAACTACTGGTGGGCTAGCTCCTCGGCCCACAAGGGCATTCATTGGGCCAGCTGGCAGAATTTGTGTTCACATCCCGAGAAGGGCGGCTTGGGGTTTAAAGATCTTGAGAAGTTTAACATGTCACTTTTGATGAAGCAAAGCTGGAGGCTTCTCTCCCACCCTTCCTTGTTAGCCGGTCAGGTTCTGCAGGCAAAAATATTTTCCAACTTGTGATATTCTTGGCGCCCCTGTGCCTTGGAGGTGTAGCAGATCTTGGCGCTCTATCTTCTCTTCTATTGATTATCTGAAAAGGGGACTCATTTGGAAAGTCGCCAAAGGGAATAAGGTTAATTCTGGAGGGTTCCCTGGGTTTGCCGACCGTTATCCTACAAATTGGTCTCTAAGGCCCCTGCAGGTCTTGAGGATGCCCGTGTTGGTGACTTTTTAGACCAACTCTCAGGCAGGTGGGACCTTGATCGTATCAAAGCAGTTGTTGACCCATTTGACTGTGATGCTATCGAGGGCACCCTGACTTTCCCACAAGCTGAATGTAATATGCTCTATTGGAACATCACAAAGAATGACGAATACTCTGTAAAGGCTGGTAATCGTCTCCTTTGTCAGTTGGATGTCTGTCTCTTCGTCCAGCACTTTCATCTCCCCAGCTCTTTACCTCCTTTGTTCTAGCTCCCTCCCTCCGAGGATAAAGCTCTTTGGTTGGAGGTTCTGGTTGGGGGCCCTTGCATGCGGGGAATCCCTTCACTCTCGACAAATTGAGGACCTCTGATGCAAACTCTGTTAGGCATTTTTGTCATTCCTTCTATGCGTGTTCCTTTGTTAAGCCCTGGTAGAAGGATCTTGATCATCTTGGACTCCCCTCTCTCCTTCCTTGGGATTGCTTTTCGTCCCCTGGGTATTGGCTCGATTGGTGTTCCCTCGAGCTCTATAAAGACTCCTTTGTGAAGCTCGTTACTCGGTTATGGGCGCTCTGGTGGGGTAAATGCGAATCCATGATGGGAAACCCCGACAAATTTGATGAGAAAGTGCAATTAGGCATCTCTTTTGCTCTCGAGCATGGGCTCTCACTTCAGAAGTGTGTATCCCCGGTCTGGGGTAGCATCAGGTGGTCCCCGCCGAAAGCGGGTTTCTTTAAATTAAATGTGGATGCAAGTGTCTCCTCGGAGTCCCTTACTGGGATTGGTTTTGTTCTTAGAGAAGATTCTGGCAAAGTTATTGCGTGTGGCTCAAAGAACTTGGGAGCTATCCATCTTATGGTAGTCGCGGAGGCAGAGACAGTTGTCTTTGGTCTCCAAACCGCTCTTTTGGCAAAGTTCGGCTATTTAGAAGTGGAGTCAAACTCCAAGGCCCGTGTCCTCCTTATTGCTGATCTTCAGGATCCTCCGCCTGAGATTGCTCTAGCGTTGTTCGAGATACACAATGCTTCTACCCGAGCTGATGCGATCTCCTTCTCTTTCGTTCGTCGCACTACTAACAGGGCACCGGATGCTTGCGCGCGTCTTGCCCCTTGTAACACCCCTACCGGTAACCACACCATTATCTCCTAACCCGTCTCGATTACCAACCATAATGCAGCGGAATAATAATTACAACCGGGGGTGATACAATGCCACTAGTCACCCACGTGACTAGCAAGGCCAATCCAAACACAAATACTACAACAATACAATATCGGTCTGATGGGTCTTTTACCGAGTACCCTAAACAGAAGATGCTTCCTTCACTTAATCAATCCTCAAACTAAAGACAACCTTCATATCCATTATATACAATACAATCTCAAATCCGTTCTATACCGAGTATCTACAATTCCCAAGTTTAACAACTGCCTTTCGGTCTTACAATTCCACAATATACAAATACAATTGCTTTAACAACTACTCATATCAATACAACCCCGTCCTACTCTCGAACGGTGTCCGGCTTAGCTGTCGGTCTCTTACAGTGATCATATTCTCTTCGGGTACCTGCACACTAAAAACGTTCCCTCAAGGGGGTCAGCTTACGCTGAATATGACTTCCGTATACCCCGCGTACTAGCGAGGGTACGCCGACTAATTGGTCGAGAGCATGCGGTTCATTTTATCACAACAACATGCATACAACATACATTATATATGTACATTCACAGTCAAGTTCAACATTGAACAAAATCACTAACACACACATCAAGGGTTGGTTCAATATGTTCTTTATTAGGCTTGAGGGATTCTACCTCACCATGCCTTACCCAACTACTCGTGTACTACCCACTCCCTTGGGTACTCTTACTCACAATCTCGACAAAGTCTACAACACTCAACTCAATTCCCCACTCAACTCAAGTTCACAAGTCCCACGAGTCACAACTCAATTCTCAATACTCACATACTCGATTCCATACTCAATACTCAATACTCAAGTTCCCAAGTCAATACTCAATGCTCAAGGTACATGTTAAGCCGATCTCACGACCTCCGGGCAGGGTCATGCACAAGACCCACCACCGGGCTCAAATACAAATAGGGCTATACAGTTAGCTCCTCAAATACTCAATTGTCCGGTTCACTACCGGACTACTCAGAATTCCCAAAACTCCACTCTCGGAGTCAATTCCCAATCTCAAGGATTAGCCTAGAAGTATCTCTCTCGATAGCATCTAATGGCTTAGGGAATTCCTCAATGTCTAGTATTCTAAGACTTAAGGTTTCAACCAACTTATTGAATACTCTCATGTTCGGGACATTGCTCATGTTAGTCGTTTCCTCTCATTGGGGTTCGACTATATTTCTAAGGGGTTTGGTGATCCCTTACCATTCATTACTTTACTCAAGGTTCGTATTTTGAACAACTTTCCAATCCTCTAGTTAGAGGTTACTCAATTACTTCCACTAATGTTTATCGTGTGGATGAAACCGTTTCGGTTCTCTAACCGGCATCGGGAGGTTGCTACTCCCGTGTGTTTTCTCACGTTCTAGTGCGTTCGTAGGTTTGTGTTACCATGTATTGGTTCTATAGTTGTAGTGTGTTCCCACCATAATATTAGTTTGCATTGACTCCTACTACGAGTCTCTACTCACACAAGACTCAACTATGAGTCGCACTACCAAACGCAATCACAATCAGGCAATTCATTCCCAATCCACATTTCATGAATTATACAAACTTTAATTAAAGGAGTACAATCCAACCACAAACGATACAATGCAAACACAAGAGAGTACACACAATCCGATTCGTGCATTTATCTTGTTAGGTGATCACACATTCAAACAAGCACACAAATCGGGGTAACCAAGTTAGGATACAGAGCATGAGGAAATCATACCTTTCACCGGGGTTTATCTTTACCGGGGGTTCTCATGTTCTTTGGCTCACACTTGTTCCTCGAACCTTATTCTCGAACCACTAATTACATGTCAAATGGTTCAATTATTATTATGGCATTACGGTATGCGCATAAACACTACTCCCGTACTTACCCCGTTATCCCGTTAATTCGGTTTAACTTAGTGTACTTAACTCCTTAACTTGCTCACTCACTTCCAACACTTGTTTATACTTCTTAGGACCTTTATAAGTCACCAAACAACTCTTAAACATCATCTAAAACCAATACCATTCAAATCCCATCATTTAAACCCTTAAAAACACATTCTGTTGAATTCTGGGGGTGGTCCGGGATTTGGTCCCTACCTATAGTCCCGGACCAATGCATTGTGAAACTCTCAGGTGAAAATAACATGTGGTCCGGGACCTTGTACCTAGGTCAAGTCCCGGACCAAACAATGGTTCTAACTCTCGGCTACATATTCATAGGTGGTCCGGGACTTTGTCCATCTCTCAAGTCCCGGATCAAGTGCTGGGAAAAGTCTCGGCCTATTTTTAATGGGTGGTCCGGGACTTTGTCCAAGGACCAAGTCCCGGACCCTGCTAAAACCTGCAACATACATTATTTTTCAGCCCCTAATCAATCCATAAACCACCCTTAATCTTTTCCTAATCTTTCCACAAGTTTCCTACACATTTTAACACCTCAAAACACTCCTTAAACCACCTCAAATCCTTGGTTAAATCCCTACTCCAATTCTTGTTCAAATCCAACAATTCAAGTTCTCACATTTTGCACTCTTTTGCAATTCTAACTCCTTCTTGCTAGTTTTTACATCTTACCAAGCCTACCAAATCACCTAATGACCATACCAATTCATTCCTAGGTATACACCATTCTAAACCCAAGTCCGACTCTCATTTCCTAAGTCTTGCACACTAATTCATTTTCTAGTTTTTCTAAAACATTCCATACTCCATTGCTACAGATTTTCACCTCTCCTCTACTAGTTCTCCAAATGCCATTTCAAGGCTACAACTACACTCCAAACAACACTACAAACACTTAGGTTCTCTAATACACTAAGTCATCTTTAAACACTTGTTTTTCTACCAAAATTTTGCCATAACCTCCCCATAAACCTCACATGTCCAAACACCTCCTTTTCACCATTTTTAATCCTAAACTATCCACACCCTTACAAGGGCCCTACCAGCACATAAACTCAATTCAAAATTCACCAGACAACAATATTGCTCAAATCTCAAATACAATGGCACTTAGGCCCTTAAATCAACACAAGTCCACAATCATCCCCAAATCCAATCAACTACATTAATTCACATAGTTTGGGTTTATTATTTTAATTTAACCCATCCCAATTCCTAAAGAACTTAAAACAAGTTTAAGGTAGATTCCTTACCTTAATTCACAAGTTCCTCTTTTGATTTTCCTCTTGTTCCTCATCTTCTCAAAATCGATCAAGAGGGAATGGAGTTGCTAAACTCCATCCCAACACTCAAGAAACACAAAAATGCATTGAATTAATTCTCTAAACCCTTGGGAAACTCTAAATCAATTTAAGGCTTAAACACAAGGTTAGGGTTTACCTTTTGGAGCCTTTTAAGAGGGGTTCTCACCCTTGAATCAAGAAGGGAATTACTCCACCATTAGAGGGTTGAAATGAAGCTCAAAATCAAGAAGAAAAACAAGGTGTGAGAGAGAGCCAAAATCGGCTACCAAGGGAGGAAGAGCAAACATGCATTTTCCGATGAAATTTTTACCTTAGAAGAAAGAGGAGACTCCAAGCTACAAGATGATGTGATTTTCTCTTCAAATGGGGAAAACCCATAAAAATGAAACTCATCCTTTTCGAATTTTGGAAAGAGAGAAGTGTGAAGCTTGATGAGGGGAACACAAATATGTGTTTTGTTTTTGATTTGGAGCATTTATGTGGCTTGAGCATGGGAGAGAAGGTGGAGAAGCCATGGATGTGGGTGGTGAGTTCAAGAACGACAGCAACCAGAGGGAGAGAGGAAAAATCGGTGAGGAAGAAAGAGAGGAAAGAGAAGAGGAAGGAAGAAATGAGGGAGGAGAGAGAGGGAAGTTACTTTTGTAACTTTTCCCTTTTGCTTTTCTTCTTCTTTTATTTAACTAGCTAGCTAGTAATAGAGAGGGCTGCTCTCCTTATTATAACCGGCCCCACTTAAATGTTACAAGCTGGAGCGTTTTTTGTCTTTTACAGAAAACGCTCGTTATTTTACCCGGTTTAGCACTATTCACTAACCGGGCCCGTTTTCCGGAATTTTCTCGTTTCTTTAATTTTAATGGCTATTATACTCCCATTAATATTTATTTATAGTTATTTAATGAACTATAATTTTTTTTACGGGTTCGTTTGACCACTCAAAGTCACGTTTTCGGGTTTTCTCAAAAAACGTGCGCTAAAGCTTTATTAGCGTCTTTAATCCGTTTTATGGATCCGTTTTCTTCGGGAATTGTCCCCATATATTATTTAGGCATTATTAAGCCTTTTAAATTCATTTATTACCCTATTTAAGGTTGTATTTCTCCTAGGGTCACTTAACGCTCGTTTTAGCGTTTTTCGATTTTTAAGCGTTTTTATTATTTCTTTTGGATTTATTCTTTTTACCAAAATTCATTAGGCACTAATAGGCCCTCAATATCGTATTAGAGTAATTTAATCACCCTAATTAAGTCCGGGGTATTTCACCCCTCCAGGACGCTCCTTAGTGTGTGGGACAACTTCCCCAGTCAAGTGCTAGAGATATGTTCTGATTATTTCACATCCCTAGTCTCTTAGTTGATTTCGGATTTCTTTTATTTCCGAAAAAAAAGAGATACTACAATACTGATCCAACATAAATCCTTTCTTCGAATCCTCTAAACACCAAATACCCAATACCATAAAAGTGAAACGTGGTCGTATCACTACAGGCAACCTTAATTAGCAACAAGAGACTCAATATTCAGACAATTAATATAAGAGGGTTAATCCATCTTATACCAAAATTCTTTTAGGATTATAGTCCACTTGAGCTTAGCTAGTGACAAGACAACACACTCAGCTTTGATTTTTTTAATAGTATGAAAGCAAAAGATACTCCCTTCGTCCCATTTTGATCGTCACACAAGTTTTTTAACTTTAATATCTAGTTTATCATTTCATTAAATTAAATTTTGTGATATATAGTTTATCATATAAGAAATCATTTGTAAAACTTATATTTATAAACTTATTTTATTTTATACATTAAATATTGTATTCAAATGATACATCCAAATAGTGAACAATATGGCCAATTAGGTAGGTAGGAAGGGAGTAGTATTTAAGACGGTTTGATGTTTCTAAGTTGACGTGACATATCTAAATGCAGAAAATTTTTCCCTCACACTAAGATGTTTCGGTCTCATCTTATGTCCCCGTACCCATACATCATTGGATGAACGATGATAAGCCACAAGAGTAAAGTATGGTGGCACTGTCGGTTGAAGGCAATTTCTATTGTACAACCGTGCATCCGCTGTACAAGTGTAAAAAAAAAATCTTATCTAGCAGTGATTATGTGTTTATGAAGTTTTTTGTTTTTATTTTAAAATTTTAGAAAATAGATTTTAACTTAAGTAAATCTATTATTACTATAACCGCTTAGTAAAAATCTAGAGAAAAGATACAAGAACAAAAAAAAAATTTATTATTTAAATTCAAACTTTTAATTTAAATAAATATATTATTACTATAACCGTTAAACAAAAATTTAGAGAAAATCTACTACATAAACGGGTAATCTATTATTACTATAGCGTATCTGAACATAACTTGAAAATTTTAAAAACAAATTCTTTATTTTTTTCTAAGAACAACTAGTATCCAGTTTGAACTCTAACAAAATTAAGTAACAATGTGAAATAAATTTTGAACAAAGGGGTTAAAAAATTGAACAACAAGTATAGTTTATATGAACACAAACTTGATGTTTATCGGTAAACCAATAAACATGGTATATTAT
This sequence comes from Limonium bicolor, assembly GCA_023374045.1. Taxonomy (NCBI): domain Eukaryota; kingdom Viridiplantae; phylum Streptophyta; class Magnoliopsida; order Caryophyllales; family Plumbaginaceae; genus Limonium; species Limonium bicolor. The sequence continues at coordinate 185,732,527 of CM041777.1, read as the reverse complement.
ATTGACATTGGTTTTTATAAAATTTCTTATGAACAACTAGATCTAATTTTTGAACACTTAATAATAAATAGTTGAACATATAGTCAAAAAATTTGAACAAACTAATTTTATATTTGTAAACATGAAAGTGAGTTTTGAAAAAATGAACAATATGCAGTAAATTCTGAACAAGGTGTTTTAAAAGTTGAACAACCAATACTACATATCAAAACCTAAACTTAAAAGTTTTAAAAAGGGATTCATTTTTTTATATAATTTTCTATGAATAACTAGTCTCAAATTTGAGCATTAACAAAATTTGATACAATATGAAATAAATTTTGAACAAAAAAGTTAAAAAATTGATCAACAAGTATAGAGTATATGAACACAAACTTGATGTTTATCGGTAAACCAATAAACATGGTATATTATATTGACATTGGTTTTTATAAAATTTCTTATGAACAACTAGATCTAATTTTTGAACACTTAATAATAAATAGTTGACATATAGTCAAAAAATTTGAACAAACTAATTTTATATTTGTAAACATGAAAGTGAGTTTTGAAAAAAATGAACAATATGCAGTAACTTTTGAACAAGGTGTTTTAAAAGTTGAACAACCAATACTACATATCAAAACCTAAACTTAAAAGTTTTTTAAAGGGATTCATTTTTTTATATAATTTTCTATGAATAACTAGTCTCAAATTTGAGCATTAACAAAATTTGATACAATATGAAATAAATTTTGAACAAAAAAGTTAAAAAATTGATCAACAAGTATAGAGTATATGAACACAAACTTGATGTTTAAAAAAATGGTAAACCAATAAAAATAAAATAAATCTATTACTACCGTGTATTTGAACCTCAACTTTAAGAATTTTAACAAATGAATTCTTTATATTATTATTATTTTTTTATTTTCTACGAACAACTAGTATCGAATTTAAACTCTAACAAAATTTATGAACAATGTGAAATAAATTTTGAATAAAGGTATTAAAAGTTGAACGAGTATAAATTATATGAACTAAAACTTGATGTTTAAAAATTGGTAAACCGATACATATGATATATTATACTGATACTGTTTTATTATATAATTTCTAATGAATAATTAGTATAAAAATATGAACAGTTTATACACAATAGTTGAACATATGATCCAAAAAAATGAACAAATGGTATATCGTATTGACTTTTTTTTTATTACAAAATTTCTTATGAACAACTAGATCTAATTTTTGAACACTTAATAATAACTAGTTGAACATATGGTCCAAAACATTGAACAAACTAATTCTATATTTTTAAACATGAACATGAGTTTTGTAAAAATGAACAATATGCAGTAAAATTTGAACAAGGTGTTTTAAAAGTAACTAATACCACGTGTCTGAACCTAAACGTAAAATTTTTAAAAACATATTCATTTTTTATATAATTTTCTTTGAATAACTAGTCTTGAAGTTGAACCTTAACAAAATTCAGAAACAATTTGAAATAAATTTTGAATAAAAAAGTTAAAAAGTGGTACAATGAGCATCGAACAGATTAATGGTTATATAACTTACATGTGGTTACGACATTGAGGAGGTTCTCTAGTTCTCCATCATTCAATTCCGTGGATTTAGTTGTAAACTTTGGATTTGGGTTTGAATTGATCTGACTGAGAATAGGGAGAAAGAAAGGGAAGAAGAACGACGATAACTGTGATGAAGAAGAACGACGACAATTGCGATGAAGAAGAACAATGGTAACTGCGATGAAGAAGAACGACGATAATTGCGCTGAAGAAGAACAACGATAACTGTCATGAAGAACATGTTTGTAGATATTTAAAATAAATCTTGTAGAATCATAAATTGTTAAAGTACTTTCTAAATTTATGGAGAATTCAAAAATAATTTATTTTATATAATTGTTGAAAATAAATATAATCACTTAAAAACAAATGACACGTTAGCATTGGAAGCACGATGCGGTGTGTCCGGTTTCGTTTGAACCCTTTCAAAACCTTGACAAAACTAAGTGATCTATGGTTAGTTTCTCTCTCGAAGATGATGAGTGCGGAGGAGCGAGAATAATCGAAGAAGAACGATGAAGAATAATACATAAGAAGATGGAGGGTTACTTATCTTTTTTATTATTAAGTGAATCTCGCATAATATTATTTATTTATTTATTTTACAATCCTAATATATAATACACAATCTGTGGGGTGGGGATGTTGAAACTATAATGTATTACTATGGGCTGATGATAGCTCATCTAGACTATCTTTCTTTTGAAAATGATGAAAGTGCTAACTAAGGTACTTAGAATGTATCCTCCAGGTAGGGATTTATAAATTTTCAAATACCGTGTAGGGCAATGTTATTATTGACATAGACAATGTTGGTGATATAATTTTCTCATTTATTCATTAAAAGTACATGTTTTTTTTATAATACTTGACACTTCGTATAAATCAAAGCAAGAGAGTTCATAGAGCTATATATCAGTCACTTTAATGAAACAAGGACATAATTCATTCTCCAGCTCAAAGAGTTGTCCAAAAAAGGGGGTTAAACCTAGCTTACAAACTAGCTTAGGAAGAAGTTTAACAACATGAACAATTATCATACAAACCCAACACTGAAATATAGATAAGATTAACTTAATACTAGTACAATCAATCAACCCATGTGGAATACTGCTACCAGATTGCCAAGAGATGAACATCCAAATGTCATCCTGAGCTATATCGGAACAGATGGAGAGGCTACCCACTGAGTAAACAAGCTCCAATGCAATTTGATTTGTCATGATTATGTCATATTCACCATAAAGGCGGTTCTTGAAATCTTGTTGAAATCCAGATTTGGGACGACTTTCCACTCCCTAATATTACCTGCCAACATACCATTACCTTTTTTAATAAATATTGTCACTTCAGTACTGATTTTGAATATCCTTGAAGGGGGAGACACCATGTAGGGAGAGAGCAAGGAAGATAAGTACCATCGCTAATATTTTTCTGATAGTCATCCTTAGTTAGGATGATTTCCTCAGTCAACTTCACTTCCAGCAGACCAGCCAACCTTTGAAATATAGCCCATTGGAAGCCGACATTGGGGTAACTTGCGCAGTAGAGGAAACAATAACATAGAGACACTCCTCCCAACAAGCCTGGACCATACTAAAGCTGAAACTTGTAAAAAATGGAAATCAAGAGCAACTGACAGAAGAGAATAAAGTTGTAAGCCAAAAACCCAATAGAAGTAAATCCTTCACAAAAGGACCAAGACAACATGCGTGCACCTGCACCACTCAACATTATGATCTTGGTATTTAGGAAACATAACAAACCTGAAAACCCCAACAACACAACTTGACTAGCAACAATCCATCAAGGAGCAAATGTTAAGTCAAGATCCTTTAGTTTTGATGATAGCAAACTGTGTTGTTTATTAAATATGTTTGTTAAGCTTTAAGATTCAGATAAACAGCAAAGGAGTGGCTTAGAACGCAAGGTTGCAAGCACGCTCCATTCATGACTTGTGCCCAACCAGTCGGGCACCTGTCGTCAGAGCTCCACTAGAACTTCTAGTACACACAAGAAGTCAAGTACCACACGATCATATCTCTCATGCATCAGAAATAATACAAGGACAAGATATATCAATTGGTTTGACAAAATCATGTAGATTCAAGCATCCACACAAGCAACTAGCTCACCACAAAAAGTATTGCTCATTAATGTGCAAGATAACAAGATAAGTCAAGGGCTATTAATGCACACTATCACGTAGCCAAATGAAGTTTGAAAGAGAACATTTGTGAGCATTAATGAACCAGACAAGATCAAGCAAGTGGAGAGCGCTAGTGGTGACCGACCACTTGAGTATTTGCTGCCAACATGTCCAGTTATAAGGCGACACGTGTCGTGACGACTCCAGGTCAAGCTGAGGCTCAGCCTATATTTGAACTTGGCTACTCTGCCAAGTTTAAAGAGGCAAACGACCCCTAGGGTATAGGGAGTCATAGGTCATCAATTACAAATCTTATGTGTATAAAAATGGTATATAAACTTCTGTCTTCAGAGTGAAAAAAAGAGAGGAGAAATACTCAGAACAAAGATAAGTTAGAATAAGTGTGTGTAAGGGTTAGAGAGCTGGTGAGCTGGGTAGGACTGGGCTAAACAGTTAATACTGGGTGTAACTGATAGACTGACCAGTTGGGGAACGGTTAGGGAACTGTAGGCCGACTGTTAGGAGATGGTAAAGGACTTAGGGATAAAGTCCTAAACTGTCCCGGAGTCCATGTGTGGGAAGAGGGAGATTGAGTGAATTTTTGTGTGTAAATTCTCAATCGAATAAGGTTTCCATTTTGAGTTTATCTCGTCTCTTTCAAATTATCAAATAATTCCCAACAGCATAAAAGACATGTCCACGACAGGTCGAGGACGTATCTATGGGCATCCTCCTGTTTCAATTGGTATCAAAGCAGGTCTCTTCTAGAAAGCTAACTGCTTTGGAAGATGATCGAAATGTCTCATTCAAATCTACTAGCATTAGAAGAAGGTTCTGCACCAAATCGACCACCACTCTTCAATGGAGACAACTACACTCACTAGAAAAATAAAATGGAGTTTCACATCAAGTTTGATGACCCAAGGATGTGGAGGAGTATATCACGTGGTGAATACACCTTTCACGATACTCAAGGACAAGATATATCAATCGACAACATGACTGATGATCAAATCAAGAAGTTAATGTTCAATGCTCGAGCAGTAAGAATTCTACATTGTGCACTACTACCTGAGCAATACTCTAAAGTGGCCTCAGCTAAAACTGCCCAAGAGATTTGGAAAACTCTTGAAGTCACATATGAAGGAAATGATGAGATCAAAAAGACTCGCATTGAGTTGCTACTCACTTATTGGGAGTTATTCAAGAAGGAAGAGAAGGAGAGCATCTCTGAAATGCAAACAAGGTTCAATAAACTGATCAACGAAATGCTTGTGCTTGGAAGAACTATATCAAATGAGGATCAAATTCAGAAATTCCTTAGATCCCTCCCTGCCTCCTTCAACAACAAAGTCAATACCATGCAAGAAGTTCATGATCTCTCTAAGATGTCTTTGGCAGACTTGTTAGGATCCTTAATGGCGTTTGAGCTAAAATTACAACAAAGAATTTAGAAAGCTCAACGAAAGAAAGATGAAAAAACGGTAGCCCTTTAGGTAGCTGATAATGAAGAAACTGAGTCAGAAGAAGACAATAATGAGATGGTCCTCTATGCCAAGAGGTACTTCCGAAAATTTCTTAAAAGCAACATGAGAAGAGGAAAGGAGTCCCAAGAATCTGAGGATTACCAAAGAAAAGGCAATGACAAATGCTTTGGGTGTTCTAAGCGTGGACACCACATCAAGGACTGTCCTCAACGACCTCGAGAGGACAACGACAGGGGTAGGAAGCCTGCCCGAAAGTCATTCAACAAGAAACCAAAGAAATAAGCATTTGTCGCTGCATGGGGAGACTCAAAACTAAGTGAGGATGATCAAACCTCAGATATCAACCACTCAGGAGGTGAGAAAGCTCATCTAGGCCTTGAGGAAGTGTGCTTGATGGCTCAAGACATGGAGACATCAGAGAAAGAGGAAGAACAAACAAAGGTAAACTATTCTTAACTCAGAAGAAAAGTTCAGAAAGCTGAACTTCTAGGACTCAAAAAATTTTCTCTCATTTTGATCGATCAACTAGAAATTCTTTGAAAAAGAAAATAAAGAAGTTTTTGAGGAAAATGAAAGGTTAGAAGAAAACTCAGATAAGGTAGTTAAACTCACAAATGCATTAAAACAATTACAAAATGACTATTATGAAATTGTAGCTGTCCATGAAAAATTGAAGTTAGGTAAGCAACCTGAGATTGATGAACTGATCATTGCTCTTAACAAAAAGGAAAAGGAACTAGCATCACTTCAAGGAAAATATGTAAAATTAGAAAAAGATGCCAAACAACCCAGAAGGAACTGTGAACGACCGGTCGGATACCTATCACAGACACATCGTGGAGGTGTCTGTCACTTATGTAGACAACAGGGTCACCAGAAAAACAAATGTCACAAAACACGCTTTATGAGGAAGTCTCAGTTAGAGAAAATTGGATTAAGGTGGGTTGTCAAGAATAAAACAGAATCACTCGGTGGAAATGGGTCCAAACTTCATTCGGACCCTAATCCCACACAATTAACCTGTTAAGTGTAGAATCGAGTGGGAAGGGATCTCCACTGGTACACGAACAGTGGGCGCTCTAAACATGTGACAGGAAACAAATATTCCTCTCACTCAAATCAGGAGGCCAAGGAATTGTTTTCTTTGGCTACAACAAAGAGGGTAAAATCATCACTATGGGTAAGGCTGATACTAGTTCAAGGTATGTCATCAATAATGTCAATTCGGTCAATGGATTCAAATTGCTCAAAATATCTCAAATTTTTGACAATGATAACTTAGCTCACTTCTATTCTGCATACTGTAGTATAGAAAGTCTAAGTAATGGAGAAAGGTTTGTTATGAAGCAGAAGACAGAAAAATATGAATATGTCTGGAGGATATTGACAGTCCAAATCTTCCATGTTTGACTGCTTCAATAGATGACTCCACCTTATGGCACCAAAGACTAGGACATGATAACATCTCCTAGGAAAGGTTGGTTAGAAGTCTCTCTGAGATTAAGAAGTCGGAGACTAATCTTTGTGATGTTTATGTTTGCCATCTTTGATCACTTACGATTTGTATGGACGACATTCATCGCTCCCAAAGGCGAAGTCTTTGAGAAATTCTAAGTCCCTGCAGGACAGATCCAAGCACAACTGAACCTTCAGATCAAGGATCTAAGGTCAGATCATGAAATCCAAAGAGGATGAGGGTTCTGGACTTGATCTAACCAAACAGAATCTCAAGGATGAGTCACAAACTGAATAACTCATGCCCAAAAGGCCAGTAACGTGTCATCAAAGAAATGATGATGTCAAAGAACACGTATCATCATCAACTCGAGATCAAGTATTCCGTTCTCAATGGATATATCAAAGAAGTAGTGTATATTGAACAATCTTCGGGTCTTGAGACACAAGAAGGGAAATACATGGTACTCAAGCTTGACAAAGCTCTTTATGAGCTCAAACAAGCTCCAAGATCACAGTTTCAAGCTGATCCAAGATAAATTCATCTTACAGTTGTGAAAAGAATCCAACGTTATCTCAAAGGGTCCATGAATCTTGGTCTCTTTCATTCAAAAAGGGGGAAAATGTTAAGTCAAGATCCTTTAGTTTTGATGATAGCAAACCTGTGTTATTTATCTAATATGTTTGTTAAGCTTTAAGATTCAGATAAACAGGTAAAGGAGTGGCTTAGCACGCAAGGTTGCAAGCACGCTCCATTCATGACTTGTGCCCAACCAGTCGGGCACCTATCGTCAGAGCTCCACTAGAACTTCTAGTACACACAAGAAGTCAAGTACCACACGATCATATCTCTCATGCATCAGAAATAATACAAGGACAAGATACATCAATTGGTTCAACAAAATCATGTAGATTCAAGCATCCACACAAGCAACTAGCTCACGACAAAAAGCATTGCTCATTAATGTGCAAGATAACAAGATAAGTCAAGGGCTATTAATGCACACTATCACTAGCCAAATGAAATACCCCAAACCTAGTTATGTTGTTTAAATGCTAAATAAGGCGTGGTAAGGCTAAAAAGAGTCTTAGAAATATTAGTAAGCAAATTAAATCATAGGAAACACAAAATGTGCTTTAAGGTCAATAAAGGCCAAATGTGGCTCTAAGCTTTGGATAAGCTTGGTTAAGACCTAATGAACTTACCAAGACCTTATTTATATACTAATGAACATATTAAACCAATTAGCAAAGAAAACCAAGCTTGAAAACAAGTTTAAAACACAAAATATGCTTTAAGGAGTCTTAAAGCACAATTTTGAAAAATTGTCTTGTAAATGAGTTTTGAATGGCTAAATGTCCGTCATTACTCTTTAATTAACATGTGTACTATATAGTATCACATTTGGAAGTCTATATCAATGGGAAATCAAAAATTTCACTTCTATGTGCTTTGTTTTTATGAATAGTAACTTTAATAAGCTAGTTTGTAACATATGTTATATTAAGTAATTAAATGAGTCAACAAAGACTAAAGTACCCCTAGAACATAAAGGGGCCGGTTTTTTTTAAGTGTGGTGACTCACCACTCTTGTTAGCTTGTTAAGTAATAAAGAAGACTACTTTAGTTCTATTTACTTTACTAAGTACAATATCTTCTAAAAGCAAAACTTCTTCATTCTCTCATTTCCCTTCATTCACACCGTCTTCTTCCTTCCTTCTTGCTCTCTTCTACGGTTGCTACAGCACCACCATCAACCTCCATCTTCCATTGCCATATTTCCTAGCTCACTTAACCAAATAAAAACACACCACACCATTCTCTTCCTCTCATCAAGCTCTTCATTCCTATCTTCTCAAAACTTCAAGACCACCATTTCGGTGCCATGGAGTTCCACCATTGAAGGAGCTTGAGCTTATATTTCTACATATTATTGATCTCCTTTGCTTCTAGGTAAGGAATCTCAAAGAAAAATGATGTTTCTTCCATGTTTTTATCTTGACCGAGAATCACCATTAATGGTGCTCATTATATTGCTTTGTTCTAGCTTCATTCCAACCTTTCAAGGACTAGGTGGAGTCCTCTCTTGATAGATATTCAAACTCTCTTCAAATACCAAGGTAAAACAACTATCTTAATGCTTTTGAAACAATGTAAAACCTAGGGTTTACAATGAGATTAAGCTTGGAGCTTGTATACTCATTACATTGCTTGTGTAATGTTTAGAAGTTGACAAGCAACTAAGCCTAGCCGGTTTTACAAGGAAACAAGAAAGAAGTTTGTGAGGAAAAAGAGGTAAATATACTAACCTAATGTAGTTTAATGCCTTAGGAGAAATGAGCTTATATTGCTTGTTAAAAAAACTACTTAAAGAGCTAATGATAAATGACTTAGTAAAATGTTCTCAAGGAGCCTAGTAAAAGGACATATGTGTTGTTGTATGTATTTGCAGGTCAAAGACAAATATATTGTGGAAATTTAGTGTTTAAGACTTATGCATTTTAAGGGCCTAAGAGCCATGCATTTTAAGGGCCTAAGTGCCATGCAATTTAAATTATGCACTATATTGTGATGTAGTGTAAATTTGGTGAAACTTTGTGTGTGAGAGTGTTCTTGGTGAATTTAGGTGTTCTTGTGTGCTTAATGGAGAAAACAAAGTGTTTTGGCTTAGAAATGTTCTAGGAGAATCCATGTCAAAATTTAGGAAATGTGCAAGAAGCTCTAAGTGTTTATATAAGGTTTGGTGAACTAGAAATGTTGGAAATGCCTAAGTATTTACAAGAGGAGAAATAATGTCTTAAGGTGTTCTAGGTAAACAAAGGAACTTAGACATCAACTAGGGTGTAAGTGGGTAAGAAATGATGCTTGGGAGATGAAGTTAAAATGAGGAGGAAGCATTTGGGATAGTAGTTACCTAAGGTGGGAAATACCATTTAGAAACCTAGTATAAAATGTTACAAGTGTTGGTGAATTTTAAGAAAAAATTGAGTAACAAGTTAGATAAGGAACTAGGTGTGTTTAAGATGATATTTTGGCATTAGAATATACCTAAGATCATTGGCAAGTTTATACATTTAGTGGGTGAGGAGAACCATTGCAACAAGACTTAGAAAAATGTTCAAAATGTAAATCTGTAGCAGTGGTCCGGGACTTAGGTTTTGGATGATGTCCCGGACCATGTATTTAAAAGGGCCGAGGATTCTTGCAAAGTCTTGGTCCGGTACTTAGGTTATGTAAGAAGTACCGGACCACCCCCTGATTTACCCCCGAGAGATTTTGCCTACATTGGTCCGGGACCTAGGACTTGTATGAAGTCCCGGACCACCCCATTAAAACAGGCCGAGGGTTTTGTTAAGTGTAGGTCCGGGACCTTAGTTGGGGACCAAGTCCCGGACCACTTTTAAAAGTTAGTTTAAGGTTAGATAATGATGTCTAATGAAGGGGATTAGTTAGTAATGATGTTATAAAGTTATATAAGGCATGTTAGGAGTGTAATAATGACAATTTAAAAGGGTGAGAGGTTATAACAAAGTGTGAATATAAAATAACTAGTTAAGTGAAGTAAAAGTTAACAATGGATTAGTACATTAATTAACCGACGTTACTAAATGTGTATAGGATTCTTCAAAGGTGGAAACCAGTCGAAGCAAGGACCAAGGTATGGTTTCTTGCAGTTTGTTGCCTACCGGTTTACACCGGCTTGTGTGTTGTTTGTTTTTCTGTGTGTTAATGACCTTGTAAGACTTAAATCATGTAACGAGTTTACAGTTGTTAAATATTATTATGTTGTTAAGTATGACTCTCTCTTCCCTTGTGTGTGTCTAACAAGACTTAACCAATTGTTTGTGAAATGTTTATTGTGTTCAATATTGAACCACTAACAAGTGCTAACGGGGGAAGTGAGGAGTCCGGTCTGTTTCGGCCACGCGTGTGAGTATGGGAGTCGATGTCATAACCGGTTCGATTCTCTTTGTATGTTATGGTTGTTTTCCAATTTGGTTCCCAACCTTCCCTTTAGCTTAACTAAGGCTATTTTACTGACTCACGTCGGGCCACAGGGGCATACTATGTGTTGTTTCGGTGTGCTTGGGACACTATATCCGAGGCACCTTGTGTTAAGTTATCCGTTCAATCTAACAGGACGGTAATGAGTTATGTAACGTGCTTGGCATGAGCATGGCAACATTCTCTGGGCTCTCCATGGGAACTAATTGTGTTGGTTCTCTTCCTTAAGGAATTGTTCTTGTGTGTTATGTGTGATGTTGTGTACAATACCCATGTTATGATATATGTATAAGTTGTGTGTTTTAAAATGAATGCCATGTCACCATGACAATTAGTTGCGCGTATCCCGGTAGCCGATGGGCTGCGCGTTAACCATACCAGCCAAGGGTTGCTGACCCCCTCAGGGGCTCCATATTTCTTTTACTGCAGGATGAGGATCGAAGAAGCGGAATGGCTTTAGATCCTAGGATGCAGGATTACTTTTGATTACTTTTGGATGTTGGGCCCGGGATGCGCCTGTGCTCCCGTGGCGATATATATTTTGGTTGTGAACAGTTTACGGTGACGGTTTACAGTGAAGGATGTAAGTAAATACTCGGTATTATGTTTATGTATATGTGGTTATTAGTTATATGCTCGGGAGTCTGATCATCAGACCGATACACTTGTATTTATCAGCCTTGTTAACCACGTGGGTGGTTGACGGCGTTGTAGCACCAATCGTTTAGTTATAGTTTAGTTGTTTAAATTCCGCTGCGATTTCAAGTAATGTTATGTGCGTAGTAGGGGTGTTACAAAAAGTGGTATCCTTCGCTTTGATGACTAGAATACCGAGCTTAGGGATATACCGAGTTAGGAAATCTAGCAATAGTTATCAAGTGAGCAGTTATCGATAGGTTGACCACTAAGTAAGTATGGAAATACCTTATAGTCGGGAAAAGCGTTACAACCGTTGGACCGATAAGTGTGCAAGCATATTGCTAATGAATGTTCATGTGAATTCAGATGTCAGGTCGACCGAGAGGTAGAGGCCGCGGACACGGTACTGGAGATACGGGTGACCAGGGCGAGAATACTACGGCTCAGGTTATGGCTGAGGCAGTAGCAGCCGCCGTAGCCCAGATGGTACCCCAATTGGTAGCTGCGATGCAGCAGGGGCAACAGCCCGGAGTTCAACCACCACCGCCACCGCCACGAGAGACCAACTGGGTCAAGGCGTTGGCTGATCTGAGGCCACCATCATTCAGTGGGGAGACCGACCCTCGTAAGCTGGAGGCGTACATCTCCGAGATGGAGACCGCCTTCGAGACCTTGGCGGTGCCTGAGGAGGCCAAGGTTCGACTTGCCGCTTACTACTTGAAGGGTTCGGCACAGAGCTGGTGGAAGCTAGTACGGGAGGGCAGAGTTGCTGACCCGACCTTTCAGTGGAGGGAGTACACGGCTCTATTGCGAGCCAAGTACTACCCGATACACGTGCAAGAGGCCAAGCGCCTGGAGTTGGACAATCTGAGGCAAGAGGATAAGATGACGGTAGATGAATACTACTCAGCCTTCATCGGACTTATCCACCTGCTACCGGATCTGGGTTACTCAGACCGGATTCTTGTGAACCATTTCTACAACGGACTGAGCTACCGCCTACGCTATGGCATGGGGCCAACCGGATATACTACTTTGCAGGTAATGGGACTACAGTGTGATGTGAATAAGTATGTGCAATGTGTTAATGTGATGTGAATTTGTTTGGCGGGGCATAACTGACACCCTAAATATAGGAGTGCTACCATGCCGCTGCAATTGTGGAGATCACCGTCCGTCTGAGGGACGAGGAGAGTGCGCTCAAGCGCAAGGCCATGAACGAGGGCCAAGGCACGCAAGGGCAAGGAGGAGGAAAGAAGAGGAAGCCATACCCCCAGTCCCAGAAAGGACAGCAACAGGGTGGCAAGGGCCAGACCCAGACCACCACTGCTGAGGAGCCTCTGCAGCTCACCTATGCGTATGCGGCCAAGCCCTTACGCTCTTACCCACCCAAGGGTAATTAACAAATTTCAATACCGAAATCTAGTGTGTGTTATTAACTTGTGAAGTATGTACTGAGTGTGTGATGTGTTAGCAGCTAGCACGGGCTCTGGACCGGAGCGCCACTATTACTGCAAGTGGTGTAACGGAGACCACCCCGGCAAGGACTGCAAGGGTAATGATGTGCAGTGCCGATACTGCAAAAAGATGGGGCACCGCGACTATGAGTGCTGGTAGAACCTGAACAGTAGAAACTACAGGCCCAAGGGGCAATGGAAGGGTAAGGCCACTGCGACCACCGATGGCCCGAAGACGGCGAATCAGCCACCCCCAGATCAGAGGTACACAGATTCCCAGAAGGGGAAGGGGTCGGGGTCCGGCAAGGCCGCCCTGAATGTGGTGGACCGGTCTGAGGCACCAGGGCCCTCTTCTAGACCAGGTACCGCCTAAACTATTGAGTGAAATAAGTGATTGCATACCGCATTTCATGCATGTGTGTTAGTGAGTCCGAGTGTACTACCATGTGAGTAAACAATCAAAGTATAGTGTGAAAGTCACCTAAATAGGTAATTTGGAAATCTAGGAACTTTCAATATTTGCTATCCAATCCCACCCACACCAAACCCCGAAGAAACCACCATCAACATCACCGACTTTCCAATGGAGCAATGTCAGGTTGTCCAACCAGGTATGGTACTTTTAAATGGATACCTGACACCGGAAGCACAAATCCATATCATCAGATGATGCAATGAACTTGGAGCAAAACCTGGAGGTTTCTACACACCCGAATACCCGAGCGGATCAAGAATGAAATTGAAGATGATGTGCATGGGTAAGGACTGGAACCCTTACACCAAGACATACCAAGAAGTGCGAGCTGAAGATGGAGCAACTGTACCAAGTATACCTGAGGAATTCCTTGCAGTCGTTAACCACGCCGTGGGAATTGCTCAACAAGTTGAAACGGATTCAATTCCAAGTGTTAAGGCGGATCTATGTATTGTGAACTTCTACCAGAAAGGTGGACGGCTAGGTTTACACCAAGATAAGGACGAGTCACCCGAGTCTCTAAGTAAGGGAGTACCCGTGGTGTCTTGGTCCATTGGTGATACCGCAGTGTTTGTGTACGGCGAGCAGAAGCGTGCTGATCTCGCAAAGCAGCTAGTGTTGAAATCAGGAGATGTACTAATCATGGGTGGGCAGTCGAGGATGCTATACCATGGCATCAAGAAGATCAAACTGAATACTGCACCATCGGCAGTGATCAATGCCACACACATGAAACCCGGACGTTTGAATTTGACCTTCAGACAGTTTTAAAGCCTTGTATAATTATGTGATGTGATAAACCAGTGTATGTTAAGGATGTTGTAAGTGTTAATTGTGGCGGAAGTATAAGCCAACGAATGTTGTAAAAAGAGTGTGTTAATGAATAAAGTGGAGTTGTTTGAAGTATATCAACCGTGTTATTACCCAATACTTATTAGTTTGCCAATGAATTAGGCTGTGCTCTCGGAACGGGAGGTATACTGAGTGTCTGCAATGAGGCAGAAGCCGGCAAGAGCGGCACAAACCTCACCGGTACCATTCCAGTCAATGGCGTGGACGCTTCGATCTTGTTCGACTCCGGAGCCTCACATACATTTATTTCGCTATCCTTTGCGAAGAGGCTGGGGTTAGACGGTGATGAGATGCCAGACTTCCTAGTCACTCTCCCGTCGAAAGAGCGGATCAGGTGTACCCGCTACCACCGAGATGTTGTTGTAAGAATCAGAGGTGAAGAGTTTCTGATCGACTTGATAGAGTTCGACGAACTTGGCTTTGATGTAATTGTCGGGATGAACTGGTTGGAGCGGTACAAGGGTAGAATCTTGTGTGCCGAGCACCGCCTGCTTCTTCGGAGTCCATCTGGGGTTACTATATCTTACCGCCAGAGGCCCAGGGAGCCTTCGACTCAGGTCATCACCGCCATGGCTATGTGTCGTGAACTACGACGAGGGAGTGATGTATACCTCTGCTATGTCCAGGACATAGAGAGAGATCCAGAGTTTAGCCCAGATGTGCCGGTAGTGTCAGAGTTTCCTGATGTATTTCCTAAGGAACTGCCGGGCATGCCGCCAGCACGGGAAGTGGAGTTTGAGATTGATTTGGTTCCGGGCACCGGACCAATTGCGAAGGCGCCCTATCGTATGGCTCTAGCAGAGATGACAGAGCTCAAGGAGCAGCTGAGAGACCTACTCGACAAGGGGTTTATCCGCCCTAGCGTTTCACCATGGGGAGCGCCGGTCCTCTTCGTGAAGAAGAAGGACGGTAGCCTCCGCCTGTGTATTGACTATCGAGAGCTGAATGCAGTCACGGTGAAGAACTGTTACCCATTACCACGCATCGATGACTTATTTGATCAGTTGAGGGGAGCATCAGTATTCTCCAAGATAGATCTACGATCTGGATACCATCAGATTGCTATCCATGACAGTGATATTGAGAAGACAGCATTCAGAACAAGGTATGGACATTATGAGTTTACGGTTATGCCGTTTGGTTTATCCAATGCACCAGCAAAGTTCATGGACTTAATGAACCGCTTGTTCCAAGATTAGTTGGACAAGTCAGTGGTAGTCTTCATCGACGATATACTTGTATGCTCGAAATCGAGAGGTGAGCACGAAAGCCACCTGAGAAGTGTGTTGCAAACATTGAGAAAGAATCAGTTGTATGCTAAATTTTCAAAGTGTGAGTTTTGGTTGAACCAAGTATCCTTTCTTGGTCATGTGATTTCTGAGGCCGGGATCGCTGTTGATCCGACAAAGATTGATGCAGTGCGCACCTGGCCTAGGCCGAAGACAGTTACCGATATCAGGAGCTTCCTCGGTCTGGCGGGTTATTATAGGAGGTTTGTGAAGGACTTCTCCGGTGTCTCGAAGCCGATGACTTCCTTGATGAAGAAGGATGCACCATTCGAGTGGACAGTCGACTGTGAGAGTTCTTTCCAGAGTCTCAAGGATGCTCTGACATCTGCACCAGTCCTGACTTTACCAGACGGTCCAGATGGTTTTGAGGTCTATTGCGACGCATCAGGCAGAGGTATGGGTTGTGTGTTGATGCAACACGGGAAGGTCGTAGCTTACGCCTCCCGACAGCTGAAGAAGCATGAAGAGAACTACCCTACCCATGACTTAGAATTGGGTGCCATTGTCTTTGCATTGAAGATATGGCGACATCACTTGTATGGGGTAAGTGTGACGATTTATTCTGACCACAAGAGTTTAAAGTACTTGTTCACTCAGAAGGAGTTGAACATGAGACAAAGAAGGTGGGTTGAATTTCTAAACGACTACGACATTAATCTGCAATATAAGGAGGGTAAGGCAAATGTGGTAGCTAACGCACTGAGTCACCGAGCACACTCTCTCCATTCGCTAGTCTCTCATTCTAGCTTGGTTGAAGAGGTGCGGAGTGCTCAGATGACAGATCAGTATATGATGGAGATTAGACAGAAGCTTGTTGATGGCACATTCGAGGGTCAGAAGTACGACTTCAGACTCCACGATGATGACCTGATTAGGCTTAATGGCCGACTGTGTATACCGAGGAGTAGCGCTGAGTTGAAGGAGCGCATATTGAGTGAATCCCATTGTTCTACTACTTCGATTCACCCCGGAGCTTCAAAGATGTATAAGGGTATGAAAAGATATTTTTGGTGGACTGGAATGAAAAAGGATGTGAATGATTATGTGTTGAGGTGTCTCACTTGTCAGAAGGTCAAGTTTGAGCACCGACGGCCTGGTGGTATGGTACAGCCAATGCCAGTGTCTGAGTGGAAGTTCCATGATATTTCTATGGACTTTGTAGTAGGGCTTCCGCCTACAAGGGGAGGTCTGAATATGATTTGGGTTATTGTTGACCGACTGACCAAGGTGGCTCGATTCATACCGATGAAGGACACCTGGAAAGTGGCAAAACTAGCAGAGCTCTTTGATAGGGAGATTGTTCGGCACCATGGAGTACCGAAGACTATCGTGTCTGACAGGGATACCAGATTCCTCTCCAGGTACTGGAAATCCACACAGGAAGCGCTTGGTACCGAGCTGAAGCTAAGTACCGCGTTCCACCCACAGACAGATGGTCAGAGTGAGCGCACCATCCAGACACTTGAGGATATGTTACGTGCATGTGCACTTGACTTTCAGACCAGCTGGATTGATAAGTTACATCTGATCGAGTTTAGTTACAACAACAGTTACCATGCTTCGATCAAGATGTCTCCCTTCCAGGCCTTGTACGGTAGACCATGCCGCACGCCTTTATGCTGGGATGAGTCGAGTGAGGCGGTCATTATAGGACCAGAGTATCTGGAACAAGTTCAGGCAGACGTTCGCCAAATCCGGGCTAACATGAAGACAACTCAGGATAGACAGAAGTCGTACGCAGATGTGCGCAGACGTGACCTGGAGTTCGCCGTGGGCGATCAGGTATATCTCAGAGTATCCCCCATGAAGGGAGTATTTCGTTTTGGCCAGAAAGGCAAGTTGAGCCCAAAATATGTGGGGCCTTATGTTGTGACGGAGCGGATCGGCCCGGTAGCTTACAAAATTGATTTACCCGCCGAGCTGGGCAAGGTACATGATGTATTTCATGTGTCCCAGTTGAAGAAATATATGTCTCATCCGTCTCATGTACTTCAGCCAGAAAGGCTAACTTTAGAGCCGACCATGCGATCAGTGGAGACTCCGGTACGGATTCTGGATACTAAGACTCGAGACACTCGCCATAAGTCTGTGAGACTGGTGAAGGTTCTCTAGTCTAACCAGGACGTTGAGGAGGCCACTTGGGAGCTGGAAGATAAGATGAAGGCGAAGTACCCGTCATTGTTTACTTCTTAGCGTTTGTATGTATAGGGTACGGGGCGTACCCCTATTTAAGGGGGGGTAGATCCGTTTCGGATGTGTGTGTACGACATGTACTTGGATACATTGTCTGTGTTGTGTTGTCATATTGTTATGTTGTTATGTTACAGACCGCTGAGTCTGAATGATGTTGTGATGTTTTGTTGTTTGGACCTGGTGTCCGATGTTATGTAAAGATGTTGTTAATGTTGTTATGGAAGTGTTGTTGATATGTGTTCCCGTGTTCTATATTTAGGATATGTGGAAGTATGAACTTTGGGGACAAAGTTCTTATAAGGGGGGTAGATTGAAATACCCTAAACCTAGTTATGTTGTTTAAACGCTAAATAAGGTGTGGTAAGGCTAAAAAGAGTCTTAGAAATATTAGTAAGCAATTTAAATCATAGAAAACACAAAATGTGCTTTAAGGTCAATAAAGGCCAAAATGTGCTCTAAGCTTTGGATAAGCTTGGTTAAGACCTAATGAACTTACCAAGACCTTATTTATATACTAATGAACATATTAAACCAATTAGCATAGAAAACCAAGCTTGAAAACAAGTTAAAACACAAAATGTGCTTTAAGGAGTCTTAAAGCACATTTTTGAAAAGTTGTCTTGTAAATGAGTTTTGAATGGCTAAATGTCCGTCATTACTCTTTAATTAACATGTGTACTATATAGTATCACATTTGGAAGTCTATATCAATGGGAAATCAAAAATTTCACTTCTATGTGCTTTGTTTTTATGAATAGTAACTTTAATAAGCTAGTTTGTAACATATGTTATATTAAGTAATTAAATGAGTCAACAAAGACTAAAGTACCCCTAAGAACATAAAGGGGGCCGGTTTTTTTAAGTGTGGTGACTCACCACTCTTGTTAGCTTGTTAAGTAAATAAAGAAGACTACTTTAGTTACTATTTACTTTACTAAGTACAAATATCTTCTAAAAGCAAAACTTATCTTCATTCTCTCATTTCCCTTCATTCACACCGTCTTCTTCCTTCCTTCTTGCTCTCTTCTACGGTTTGCTACAGCACCACCATCAACCTCCATCTTCCATTGCCAATATTTCCTAGCTCACTTAACCAAATAAAAAACAAACACCACCATTCTCTTCCTCTCATCAAGCTCTTCATTCCTATCTTCTCAAAACTTCAAGACCACCATTTCGGTGCCATGGAGTTCCACCATTGAAGGAGCTTGAGCTTATATTTCTACATATTATTGATCTCCTTTGCTTCTAGGTAAGAAATCTCAAAGAAAAATGATGTTTCTTCCATGTTTTTATCTTGACCGAGAATCACCATTAATGGTGCTCATTATATTGCTTTGTTCTAGCTTCATTCCAACCTTTCAAGGACTAGGTGGAGTCCTCTCTTGATAGATATTCAAACTCTCTTCAAATACCAAGGTAAAACAACTATCTTAATGCTTTTGAAACAATGTAAAACCTAGGGTTTACAATGAGATTAAGCTTGGAGCTTGTATACTCATTACATTGCCTGTGTAATGTTTAGAAGTTGACAAGCAACTAAGCCTAGCCGGTTTCACAAGGAAACAAGAAAGAAGTTTGTGAGGAAAAAGAGGTAAATATACTAACCTAATGTAGTTTAATGCCTTAGGAGAAATGAGCTTATATTGCTTGTTAAAAAAACTACTTAAAGAGCTAATGATAAATGACTTAGTAAAATGTTCTCAAGGATCCTAGTAAAAGGACATATTTGTTGTTGTATGTATTTGCAGGTCAAAGGCAAATATATTGTGGAAATTCAGTGTTTAAGACTTATGCATTTTAAGGGCCTAAGAGCCATGCATTTTAAGGGCCTAAGTGCCATGTAATTTAAATTATGCACTATATTGTGATGTAGTGTAAATTTGGTGAAACTTTGTGTGTGAGAGTGTTCTTGGTGAATTTAGGTGTTCTTGTGTGCTTAATGGAGAAAACAAAGTGTTTTGGCTTAGAAATGTTCTAGGAGAATCCATGACAAAATTTAGGAAATGTGCAAGAAGCTCTAAGTGTTTATATAAGGTTTGGTGAACTAGAAATGTTGGAAATGCCTAAGTATTTACAAGAGGAGAAATAATGTCTTAAGGTGTTCTAGGTAAACAAAGGAACTTAGACATCAACTAGGGTGTGGGTAAGAAATGATGCTTGGGAGATGAAGTTAAAATGAGGAGGAAGCATTTGGGATAGTAGTTACCTAAGGTGGGAATACCATTTAGAAACCTAGTATAAAATGTTACAAGTGTTGGTGAATTTTAAGAAAAATTGAGTAACAAGTTAGATAAGGAACTAGGTGTGTTTAAGATGATATTTTGGCATTAGAATATACCTAAGATCATTGGCAAGTTTATACATTTAGTGGGTGAGGAGAACCATTGCAACAACTTAGAAAAATGTTCAAAATGTAAATCTGTAGCAGTGGTCCGGGACTTAGGTTTTGGATGATGTCCCGGACCATGTATTTAAAAGGGCCGAGGATTCTTGCAAAGTCTTGGTCCGGTACTTAGGTTATGTAAGAAGTACCGGACCACCCCCTGATTTACCCCCGAGAGATTTTGCCTATATTGGTCCGGGACCTAGGACTTGTATGAAGTCCCGGACCACCCCATTAAAACAGGCCGAGGGTTTTGTTAAGTGTAGGTCCGGGACCTTAGTTGGGGACCAAGTCCCGGACCACTTTATAAATTAGTTAGTTAAGGTTAGATAATGATGTCTAATGAAGGGGATTAGTTAGTAATGATGTTAAAGTTATATAAGGCATGTTAGGAGTGTTATAATGACAATTTAAAAGGGTGAGAGGTTATAACAAAGTGTGAATAAAATAACTAGTTAAGTGAAGTAAAAGTTAACAATGGATTAGTACATTAATTAATCGACGTTACTAAATGTGTATAGGATTCTTCAAAGGTGGAAACCAGTCGAAGCAAGGACCAAGGTATGGTTTTCTTGCAGTCTGTTGCCTACCGGTTTACACCGGCTTGTGTGTTGTTTGTTTTTCTGTGTGTTAATGACCTTGTAAGACTTAAATCATGTAACGAGTTTACAGTTGTTAAATATTATTATGTTGTTAAGTATGACTCTCTCTTCCCTTGTGTGTGTCTAACAAGACTTAACCAATTGTTTGTGAAATGTTTATTGTGTTCAATATTGAACCACTAACAAGTGCTAACGGGGGAAGTGAGGAGTCCGGTCTGTTCCGGCCACGCGTGTGAGTATGGGAGTCGATGTCATAACCGGTTCGATTCTCTTTGTATGTTATGGTTGTTTTCCAATTTGGTTCCCAACCTTCCCTTTAGCTTAACCAAGGCTATTTTACTGACTCACGTCGGGCCACAGGGGCATACTATGTGTTGTTTCAGTGTGCTTGGGACACTATATCCGAGGCACCTTGTGTTAAGTTATCCGTTCAATCTAACAGGACGGTAACGAGTTATGTAACGAGCTTGGCATGAGCATGGCAACATTCTCTAGGCTCTCCATGGGAACTAATTGTGTTGGTTCTCTTCCTTAAGGAATTGTTCTTGTGTGTTATGTGTGATGTTGTGTACAATACCCATGTTATGATATATGTATAAGTTGTGTGTTTTAAAATAATTGCCATGTCACCATGACAATTAGTTGCGCGTATCCCGGTAGCCGATGGGCTGCGCGTTAACCATACCAGCCAAGGGTTGCTGACCCCCTCGGGGCTCCATATTTCTTTTACTGCAGGATGAGGATCGAAGAAGTGGAATGGCTTTAGATCCTAGGATGCAGGATTACTTTTGATTACTTTTGGATGTTGGGCCCGGGATGCGCCTGTGCTCCCGTGGCGATATATATTTTGGTTGTGAACAGTTTACGGTGACGGTTTACAGTGAAGGATGTAAGTAAATACTCGGTATTATGTTTATGTATATGTGGTTATTAGTTCTATGCTCGGGAGTCTGATCATCAGACCGATACACTTGTATTTATTCAGCCTTGTTAACCACGTGGGTGGTTGACGGCGTTGTAGCACCAATCGTTTAGTTATAGTTTAGTTGTTTAAATTCCGCTGCGATTTCAAGTAATGTTATGTGCGTAGTAGGGGTGTTACACCAAATGAAGTCTGAAAGAAAGCATTTATGAGCATTAATGAACCAGACAAGATCAAGCAAGTGGAGAGCGCTAGTGGTGACCGACCACTTGAGTATTTGTCGCCAATGTGTCCAGTTATAAGGTGACACGTGTCGTGGAAACTCCAGGTCAAGTTGAGGCTCATCCTATATTTGAAATTGGCTACTCTGCCAAGTTTAAAGAGGCAAATGACCCCTAGGGTATAGGGAGTCATAGGTCATCAACTATAAATCTTATGTGTAAAAATATGGTGCTTACTTACGTCTTCGGAGTGAAAAAAGGAGAGGAGAAATACTCAGAGAAAAGATAAGTTAGACTAAGTGTGTGTCAGGGCTAGAGAGTTGGTGAGCTGGGTAGGACTGGGCTAAACAGTTAATACTGGGTGTAACTGATAGAATGACCAGTCGGGGAACGGTTAGGGAACTGTAGGCTGAATGCCAGAAGAGGGTAGAGGACTTAGGGATAAAGTCCTAAACTGTCCCGGAGTCCATGTGTGGGGCGAGGGAGATTGAGTGAATTTCTGTGTGTAAATTCTCAATCGAATAAGGTTTCCAGTTTGAGTTTATCTTGTCTCTTCCAAATTATCAAATACTTCCCAACAGCATGAAAGACACGTCCACGATAGGTCAAGGACATATCTAGGGGTATCCGCCAGTTTCAGCAAACAAAAGAACCAGAGCACAAAATCAGACACTACCGAGAGAGAAGAAACCGAGAGAGAAATCTGAATAGCCCCAGACCTAATCTCTCGCAACTCCATCAAAGATCGATCTAGCAACCCTTATAGAGAAGCAATTGATACACTCGCTAGAAACTTGAATCACTAAAGCAATAACCCAGAACTATGAATAAATTCCCACTAGGACAATTCCATGCATAAGACCTAGTTCTGTATGCGAGCAGGTTTGGGGAAAAAATACATCACCAATTATAACCTCCAACAGTTGATTCCCAAATCAACCAGAAGGACAAGAAGACTAGAAGCCGAGAACCTCCAATAACTGAGTCCCACATCGACCAAATGGACAAGAAGACCAAAAACCTAGATGAAGCTTGAAGATGACCGCAAAGAACTCCCACAACAAGATGTATTCTCCGGAATAGCCCCAGGCCTAATTTCTCGCAACACCAACAAAGATCAATCTAGCTACCCTTACACCGAAGCAATTGATACACATGCTAGAAACTTCAATCACCAAAGAAATCACCGAGAACTACGAATAAATTTCCACTAGTAAAAATCCATGCATACACACTAGAACTGTATACGAGTAGGTTTGGGGCAAAAAAATACACCACCTAATAACCTCACACAACACGAGTCTTCAAATCAACCAAAAGGACAAGCAGACCTGAATTCGAGAACCTCCAACAACTGAGTCCCACATCGACCAAAAGGATAAGAACCTCATTTAAGTGTTTATTTGTGTTTTAAATATTAATATTATTCCTCACATGTAGTTTTGCTAAAACAAGTTAAAAAAAGTTGAAGTAAATGTATATGAATGTGTGTCAAGAGCTTAACGATCAAGACATGACCAAACAGGAGCAAAAACGATTATTCTAGTACATTTTAAGGGTGATCTGGGTATGTGTCCAGACATATAGACCCGAACCAACCCCGAGACAATCTTTCTACCTTATTTTGCACCTAGTTTAGATTTATGTCCTGAGAAAATACCTGGAGTAGGCACAGACTCCACTCGCGCGTGTTCATGAGTGAGAAGAATGATTTGTTCGTAGCTAATGTTTTCTCCTGGATCGACATGCAGCGTGAGAAGTAGGCTGGATCATTTTTGCAATTACTCACGACAAGGGCTGCTACATTATTGGACACATCATCATTACTGATGTTGGGCTGCTGGAGTGATTCACGTGAGGAGCATTTGTTTTTATTGATCACATACACACGGGAGATGGGCTATCAAACTGAGTAGGCCTTTGACCAACATTGATGGACTCATCATCATACAATTATTGTTGCACAATAAAATTTAGGGAAAATTCACAAGATACCCCTGTTTTCTTTCGTAATTCACAATATACCCCTGTGATTTTAGTAGTTTAACTTTAAACATATTTAAATGTTGTCCAAAATTGATGAAACTTTACATGGACGATGCTAAAGTGTTATATTTTGGTCCAATATCAAATTTGAAGTTTTCTAAGCTCACATGTGACCTGTGGGACCCAATGAACAGTCACATATTCATTGGGTCCCACAAGTCACATGTGAGCTTAAAAAGCTTTAAATTTGATATTGGGCCAAAATATAACACTTTAGCATCGTCCATGTAAAGTTTCGTCAATTTTGGACAACATTTAAGCATGTTTAAAGTTAAATTACTAAAATCACAGGATATATTGAAATACCCCAAACCTAAGTATGCTAAGTAAACATCAAAATATGATGTAGTAAGGCTAGAATATGCCTTAGAAGGATTGGTAGACAACTTTAACCAAGGAAAACACAAGAAAGTGCCTTAAAGGCAATCAGGGCAAAAACGTGCTCTAAGCTTGGAGAGACTTGGGTGAGTACCCAAATATCATGAAAAGACCTTAGTAATATCCTAATGGTCATTTTAAATCAATTAGCAAAGAAAACCAAGCTTGAAAACAAGTTAAACACAAAATGTGCTTTAAGAAGTCTTAAAGCACATTTTTGAGAAATTGTCTTAGAATTGAGTTTTGAGTGGCTAAATGTCCATCATTACTCTTAATAACATGTGTACTAATTAGTATCACATTAGGAGGTCTAAATCAATGGGAAATAAAAAATTTCCCGATTATGTGCCTTGTTTAGTGAATAGTAACTATTTAGTGCTAGTTTTGACTTAAGTCAACCTTAATTAGCTAAATGGCCAAACAAGGCCTTACGTGTGTTAAATACTTAGAGGGGGCCGGTTTTTATGTGGGGAGTCACCACATGAGTCATCAAATGAGAAAGGAAAAGAAGAGATAAGTAAAGAAGTTACTATTTGCTTTATTAAAGCAAATATCTTATATTAGCTCACTTCTCTCCTTTATTCTCCATTTCTCTCCTTCACCCACGGTTTCTTCTTCTTCTCTCTGTTCCAAAACCGAGAGTGTTGCTTCCCCATGGTTCTCCATCTTCAATCACTTGCCAAATACAACTCCAAGCTCCAAATCCAAAACAAATTGCATATTTGTCTTAGTTAGGTCAAGACCTATCTTTCTATCTTTTCAAATCTTTCAAAGCTCCATTTTGGTGCCATGAGAAAACTCCATTGATGGGGGAAAATCAAGTTTGAAGAGCTCATTAGCTTCTCTATTCTCTTAAGGTAAAGAAAATGTAAGAAAAACCATGTTTCCATCATTTCTTGTACATGGCCGAAAATTCCTTCTCATGGGGCTATGTTTTTATGTCTTGTTCTAGCTTGATTTATTCACCAAGGACTAGTGGAGGTCCTATTTCATTCAATGCCAAAGTCTACCTTGAGACTTCAAAGGTAATCATCCACTTTTATGCCTTAGAACACATTTCTAACCTAGGTTTTTATTCCTTGAGGTTAGTGCATTGTTTAGTACTCATATGAGTCCTTAAATATTGATTAGAACATTGGCAAAAGGAATTTAAGTGGTGGCCGAGATCTATGCAAGGAGAAGGCCTAAGGAGGAGATTAAGATAAGCTTGAGAAAACAAGGTAAAATGCTTACCTAATGGTGGTTTAAGATTAAGGAATGAGTTTTAGATAAATACCAATGTGGCTTGGAGCTTACATTGTGTATTGGGATATATAACCTAAGAAAAAGAACCTAAACAAGCTTATGAACTTGTGATTAAGGAGCTAATGAGAATGAGTTAGTAATATAAGTTTAAGGTGGATTTTAAGAGCATTATAACTACTATGAGATTGATGAGTGTATTTGCAGGTTGAAAGCTTATATATGTGGGAAATTCAGTGTTTAAGTTTAAGTCATTTAAGGGCCTAAGAGCCATGTCATTTAAGAGCCTTAGTGCTATGCAATTTAAGATTATTGCAATATATTGAGTTTGTTGTGAATGAGTTGGTTTGGGTGATGAGATATGATGAGAAAGAACTTGAGGTGTGTGAGATGGTTAAATGAGGAAAAATAATGTGTTTGGGCATGCTATGATGCTAGAGGTGCTATGGCAAAAATTTGAGTAGAAAATAAGTGTTTAGGCGATGGTGGTGAATTAATATGACCTAGGATTTACTAGGGATCATTACGAGGTATTTGAGTGGAGATTAGTTAACTAAGGAGTCCTTGAGGTTTAGGATGACCTAGAGATGTCTAGGAGGAGTTAGAGGAATGGTGAGTGTTTTGAGCACACCAAAATCATGAGATGAGGAATATAAGAAGTGTGCATAAGATTAAGGAGAAGGTGTAATGATTAAGGTGATTTGAATATGTTCTAAGGGGAATTAATGACTAAGGAGGTTCTAGGAAGTTTTAGAGGTGGTCTTGATGAAAAAGGGGTGAGATAAAGTGTGGTAATGAGTTATAATGACTTAGGCATTACCTTGGAGGATTTAAGAATCAAGAGAATGTAATTGAGCATGCAGGACTTAGGCAAATGTTGGTAAACAACTAGGAAGGAAATAAGGTGTGTGGATGGAGCTTAAGCTTAGGAAGGAACCTTAAGTAAATGCATAAAAGGATTTTCGATGGTGAAAGATGCTTGGGAGATGATGTTATAGTGGTGAGGAAAACATTTGGCATAGTGGTTACATTAAGTATGAACCACCACCTAGAATCTAGAGGAAAACGTTACAAGTGTTAGCATTATTACAAGGAAAATGCATAATGACTAAGGTGGATCTTGGTGGATGATTTAAGGTATTTAAAGGAGGGCTTAAGGTATTTGAGGTGCCCAAATGAGGTTATAACATATTAGAATATATGAGGAGAAGTTTGGAGTTGAAAGAGAATTTAGAAACAAGTTTCTAGAGCCGACCGACCTTAGGACCGGACTTGCAAGGTCGGTCGGGCTCTGTTACAATACCGGAAAATGTTTCTGGAATGGACCGGACATGGGACCGGACTTGTCAAGTCCGGTCGGGCTTAAATTTTGTACGGTAATAAGTCTCTGGAATCGACCGGACATAGGACCGGACTTGTAAGTCTGGTCGGAGTGAATTTTCAAACGGTAAAGGGTACTGGAACGGACCGGACTTGGCAAGTCCGGTCAGTAAGTCCGGTCGAGCCTAAAAAAAAAAAAAAAAGAAATTTTGAATTCTAAAAATGGCAATGGGTAATAAGGTATGCCTTTGGTAGGGTAGTAATGATTGGGACCCTAAGAACTTAAGGAATTAAGATAAGTTAAGTATAAACTTGAAAGTTTAAGATTAAGTTTGTAAGATTAAGTTGTAAGACTTAAGAGATGTTAGGTGGGGATCATTAAGGAATTAAGTAAGTTAAACAAGTTAAGTAAGTCATATTAAGTTAGGTGATTAACAACCTAAAACTGAATGAATGTTTTAGGACTTGGGAGTTGGGACTCCGGAAGAGAGTAAGCCGCCGAACGACCAACGGTGAACGGTACAGTTCTCTTGTGACCTGCTTGCTAACGAGGTGTCCCTCGGCTTGTGTGCTATTTGTTTTGTGTGCTCACTAAACAAGATAAAGCATGCAACCGGAACATATTATATATTGTATTGTTGTGTGATGTTTGAAAACTAACACAACATACCGTGAGAACTTACTAACCAATGTTTAGTAAGGAATTGAGTGAGACTAAGGAACGCCCCCTAATAAGGGACGATATAAACCGAAAGAGGTTAACCAACAAACATGGTCTTGAGACTACTACTAACTGGAACATGAGTGAGGAAACCCGGGACCGATCTCCGGTCATGCATGCTAAGGAAAGGGGGTCGGTATCTATAGCTGATTCGACTTCCGATTAAGGACTAGTCCTCGGACTAGTAGCCTTGGGTCGGTTGACCGGCTCGGCTACATTGGACATCCAGTCCAAGGTAGGTGGCTTTAAGATGGCGTGGGGGGATCAAGCCTACATCCCCAACAATTTAAGAATGTTGTTTATTGCTGGTAAGTGTCCTGCTGCTGGCTAGGGTTAACCAAGCCCTACAAAAATAAACAACGAACTAAGGGCTAACCTGTTCCCAATGAGAGAACGGTTGGCATACTTAAGTTAAGATTAAGATAAGTTACAATCATTCCTTTTCAAAGGATGATTTGTATTGTTAAGATTAAGATTAAGTTAAGATTAAGCTAAGTTACAATCATTCCTTTCTAAAGGATGATTTGTATTGTTAAGATTAAGATTAAGTTAAGATTAAGCTAAGTTACAATCATTCCTTTCTAAAGGATGATTTGTATCGTTAAGATTAAGATTAAGATAAGATTAAGATTAAGGTGAGGTTAAGATAAGTTGCAACCATTCCTTTTAAAAAAGATGGTTTGTATTATTCAGATTAAGGTAGGTTACATCCACTCCTTATTAAAGGATGGTTGTTTCTAAGATTAAGATAAGACTAAGACTGAGGTGAGATAAGGATGGACTAAGATTAAGAGGGAACATTACTTAAGGAGTTAAATGACTAACTCTCTGATTAAGGGAACGCTTTTAAGTCGTTCATTGGGTGTGAACTTTGATTGTTCATATTTGGATAGTTGTTTACAGCATTCATTATTATGTTGTGCATATAATCAACCTCCATGCTATCGACAATTAGTCGTCGTAGCCACGTTAGCTCGGGGGCCATGAGGGGATCGTACCAGCATTCGTGCTGACCCCCTCTGGGGGCTGTTTTTACTACACAGGTACATCAGGAAGCGGCCGACGCGAGAGTAAGAAGAGGATACAGCTGTTAAGGGTTTAGTGTGGCCTACGAGTTGTGCATGTACACTCGTATGGCAATTTGAGTTAGTAAGATGTATAGGATGTGAGGGGATTGTAAGAAGGATATGTATATGGTTAAGATTTTTGTACTAATGTTCGGTATATTCTGTAGTCAGACCGTGGCAAGGTCCTGGATTGTAAAGAATTCCGCTGTGACATGTTTATATATATACTGGTAAGTTGCGAGACCACATTTGGAATGAGTTGGGGTGTTACAAAAGTGGTATCAGAGCGTAGTTACGCTCTGAAGACAAGAAATACCGAACTTAGGAGAATGATGAGGTTGAGATTGAGTTACGGGTTAAGGGTTAAGAGATAGAGTGTGAGGTGCGTCAGCCAGGACTTCCCGGTGTTTATCGGATATCCATAGTACCTAGGCCCGCCCTCCACATCCCTAACCCTGAATATGTGGAACAAACGCCAGAGAGAAGAAAGTCTTCTCTTACTCGGGGAAACCCGATCTGGCAGTTAGCTAACAGTAAGCAATACGAGAAACAACTTGTTGTACAGCAGTTATGGAGAACTGGGAGATTTTAAATGGAGCGCATCAACAGAGAAACAGGCGCTACCTATGGAATACTATCAGTAAGGGAACGGAAATTACCGGCAACATGGGTCGACATGCTATGCAGTCGAAATAACCCGCGATACCAATGGTAAGGAAAGCACTACGCGTGCAATGGATGAGGAAATGATAAGAGACATGAGTACCGGACAGCGGTCCGAGTGAGCATAACAGTGAGATAATACAGAGCGTGAGGATTAAGATTACTGGAAGGTCCAGTTAAGAGCCGGGAACTCCGAACCCCATACAATGAAAAAGGTTGCAAACCTGCCCGACATAACGCGGACAACGGTGGAAACACATATAAATTGTATACCGAAATAGGACTACGATGTAGTGCCTAAAGGAGAATCATTACTTAGTAACCACAACAAGATGTGTGGAGACAAGAGCGAGGATTAAGACATAAGGAAATATTAAGGGATTCCCTCAGAAAGAGGAACGCCCTAATAGATGACAGTACTGTCAAACAACAAGGAAACCGCCCGATGGTCGGTTATCCAAAATAAGAGATTATCGGAGGAGTCCCGAGGACTACCAAGTACATGGAAATTAGAAGGAAGTTTCACTTCCAATGTGCCTTGTACCAGTAACCCATCCTGCATGGCGCACTTGCCATAGCAAGTGCTACCACGGTTAAGCTACACGGAAAGCCATCATGGCGAGGTAACCGAACGCTACAGTCGTAGTACGCGTTAACATCGGAATGCAAATCCATAAGAACAGGAAAAAAAAAGGACCTTGGACAGGCCTGACGGCCTAACCATGATGAGATGAACCGACACATCAGCCAGCAGAGAGCTGAGCTTAGACGAAATACTAAACCATATAAATACTAGCAACGGTATAACCCACTACAACAACAACCGACAGTACGGTAAGAACACCAACCTCAAACTCCACGAGGAAAACCTAAGAGATCACTCGGAGATGCGAGCAAAAACACTATATAAGCAATGATATACAAGGGATGTGTTGTAAGATGCCATTGAGACCGTTAAAACTTGCAGATAACAACATTCTTCAACGAAGATGTTGGAAAACCCGGAAATCAAGGGTAAAAGAAATAAACATAAGCTATAACCTACTAAGAATTAAAGTCGTACAACCCTGGAAAAAGAAAGCTCAGAGGACTACCCCCACAGAGTGGGCATAGTCGAGCCGAACAAACTGATGAATGACAGCTAGTACTGTTCGTCTAACTCATTAACACCCAAGTATGATTGATCATCAAAGGGTGGCGTAATCAACAGAGGTTGAACGAAGCGTTGAGATGGAAGTATAAGACGATAGGATGATATCCAACTTGGACACGTAAGACAAACGCCTAATACGGGCCTAACCTTGACTATTAAAAGACAAAAGTCTAGTAGAATGACAGCATTGTCAAAGACATTAAGTAACCTCAGATCGCTTGAACAACTTCCCTAGCAGGAAGCAGGATGCAGCAACTTATCATGTAACCCGATACTACATTTAGTATGTAAATTAACGGTGGATAGTGCTCAAAGAACCAGAATCTTGTAGGGATGACCTGCAGATGAGTAAGAGTACAAATGATGAACTGAGATATTAAGCATTAAGAGCCTATGAGCCAAGGATGTTAATCACATCAGAGCCCGAGGCGCAGTAAGTTATAAGAGAGCTTGTTTAAGCCACCAAGGGACTACAACTTGTAGATATGAACGGTTACCAAACCTATAACTTAGATTGGAAGAACATTACCAATGAGAATATTGAGATAATGCTAAGGATAGGAGCGGAGAACGAACCATGCCTTTTTGGGTGGGGATACCACTCCTTGTTGTAAGGCCACGAGAGGGAATGAACCCCTAAAAAGGGCTTTCACCTACTAGAGATAAAATACACTTTATTTAGAAAATGGAAACTATGAACCTTGAGATTACTTTAGAACGTACCAGATACACTTGAGTAATAAGGGAGGTCGCACAGATAGGCCCCTTATCCAACACCCAGGATGTAAGAATTAGTAATGGTCAGAGATAAACATTGTGACTGCACATTGTGGCACGATAATTGATCGATGCTCAGAAGAGCCTGTGATTCAGTGGATAATTTCTTCAGTAACCAATTAAATCACATGGTAGATAACATCACCAAGGATGAAAGAAAGCGAGAGAAATTAGCCTACTTACGAATCTGAGATTGGAATAGAACACCTACATATCAAGAGTCAACTATCTTACAACACGGTACGACAACCGCCAATATCGGAATGAGAGAACTCCCAGTGTATTTACACCAAGAAGGGATTGAGTATAAGGTAAGACATTAGAATAAGTGAGTAAGAGGTTGCACCATTAATGGGTAACATGGTAAAGGCCAACTACCACGGTAGAAATGGTCGTGAGTATAATAGTTAGATAAGTGGATTAAGTCATGGTGCGCGGTAAGGCGACCATTATGTATGAGCCGTCAAATATTGACACTGAGGCAATTAGATTTATGAGTTAAGACCAGTATAAGTAAGAAAATAAGATGGTAGACGAACTGAGCATTGATGCCAGTAGTCTGGACATGGTTTGGTAAGATTACACTGGAAGTGCTTTCCTAGTAGAATGAATATGAGAAACAAGATAAGAGGCTCTACGGAAAGAGACCTCAGATATTAAGTGATCGAATCAATACGGAATACAGGAAGGAGCTAGAGCATACCATACCCAAGAACACAGTAAATGGACTTCCCTTGATTGACTTCAAGAAGAACAATAAGTGTTATTTTGGAACGATGAAAGAGGAGATCGACAACAGAATACTTCATAATTAGCAATAGCTAAACGTGTGACGGACACTATGAGTTTACTAAAACGAGACGTGGGACGACTGCACCCCACAGGGGCTTGCAGGCCTAACACGCTCATTTATGAGTTAGTTGGGTAAGTAGTAATGTACCAGTAAGGTACCCCATGCATGTGAACGAGTGGTGTAAGGAACACGGGAAGTAGTCGACTCCGTACCACCGACAATGACGCAAGATCAGACAAGAGCAGCTACTACCACAAACAGTCGAAGAGAAGAATTCAGTCAAACCAGCAACGCAGAGGAACCAGAGAACAAATAATTAAGGACTATGAAGTGCGAAGAGCACGGATTGTTAAGTACAAACATTGAACATGCCTAAGATGTAAGACATTAAGACTGTAAAGCGCATTATGCACTAAACAGTAGTTTCAGACTAAGAATCATCCTCAGACCAAAGGTCAGTTGGGAAGAACAATTTAGACATTCGAGAAAATACTAAGAGTATGAGCGTAAGATCTTCAAGGAGAATGGATAGACGAGTTACAACTCATTAAGGCCGTGTATATATAAAGATAACACGTGTCCATTGAGACAATTAAGCCTAAGATTATCAGAGTCGCGCAGCGGAAGCTAGCAGACCACTACTTTGAGATTAGACCAAACTAAGTAAAGAATACGGTATAAGCACCGTTAAGAATCCTCGATACAGAGACTAAGTCATTTCTGATCGAATTATAAGTAAGATAGATGACGTGGAAGCTAGAATGCTTGGTGAGAATTAGACATCTTGAACTTATGTTCAAAGATGATGTGACACCGATTACGTGGGCGTAATCCATTTTAAGGGGGGTAGAGCGAAAACCGCTTAGCGTATGTTGGTGTACTGAGTACATAAACTACGGTGTGCATAGCACAAAATAATTTGAGAATATGTTTTACATAAACATTTTGAGATAAATCATGGTTATTGCACACAGAAGACGTGAATACCATACATATTAAGTACCTATCTTGTTAACTCCGGTGTGAGTACAAGTTAAGAGAATTAAGGAAGAGGATCAAGGAGACTTAAGAAATAAGAATAAGATAACACTATGAGATACTATTTGATATGAGCATGAGTTAGGATATAGTAATGCTATGTGGTATGAGACAGTGGAAGTTGGTATGAGACTGATATAGAATTGAGTAGGAATTTAAGTCTTGAGGTAATTACTAAGAGATGAATTGGGAATGCTTGATGGAATGAGTTCACACTTTGGAGATGTATTGATTATGATTAGAAGAACTAAAAAAGATAGAAAATTGGACATGAGTGAATTATTTGGATGTTTGAAAATGACGTGGGAGGTGGAACTTGATTTTCTAGGGATCAAGGGAAACCGAACACAAATTGGGGTGGAAGGATAGTTCTACACTGATGCTGATCACATCAGGGTTGGATGATTCCTGAAACTCCCTACCAGTGGTCACAATTAAATCACACTAAGGATAGAGACCTTGGGATAAAAATGAAATTGGAGTTGCTTGTATTTTTAATTAGAGGAATTATTCCTCACATGACCTCGTAAAAAGGATTACCTTTTTACTGAGTCTCGCCCATGAAGTCGAGGACGCACGAGCCTTTGTCTTCGGACCGGTGACATGGGGAGAGCAGCGTGTTTTGTATTCTGGCCCATGGTGACGAGGACGAATGAGCCATTGTCTACGGACCGGTGACATGGGAGAATACGTTGGAAGTTATGTGAATGTTTTAATCAAAGGAACAAAAAGAATTTTGAGTGCTACACATGCTTAAGCATGTTGTGTGATATTTAAGTATGAGAATATGGCGGATCCAATGATCCAATGAGACTAAGTATACATAAGTATGATCTATATGATCTAAGGAATGAGAGGTAAGACATGTATTCTAATAAGATAAGATGCATGGGAACTTTGGGGACAAAGTTCTTTTAAGGGGGGTAGAAAATACCCCAAATCTAAGTATGCTAAGTAAACATCAAAATATGATGTAGTAAGGCTAGAATAGAAATGCCTTAGAAGGAAGGGTAGACAACTTTAACCAAGGAAAACACAAGAAAGTGCCTTAAAGGCAATCAGGGCAAAAACGTGCTCTAAGCTTGGAGAGACTTGGGTGAGTACCCAAATATCATGAAAAGACCTTAGTAATATCCTAATGGTCATTTTAAATCAATTAGCAAAGAAAACCAAGCTTGAAAACAAGTTAAAACACAAAATGTGCTTTAAGAAGTCTTAAAGCACATTTTTGAGAAATTGTCTTAGAATTGAGTTTTGAGTGGCTAAATGTCCATCATTACTCTTTAATCAACATATGTACTAATTAGTATCACATTAGGAGGTCTAAATCAATGGGAAATAAAAAATTTCCCGATTATGTGCCTTGTTTAGTGAATAGTAACTATTTAGTGCTAGTTTTGACTTAAGTCAACCTTAATTAGCTAAATGGCCAAACAAGGCCTTACGTGTGTTAAATACTTAGAGGGGGCCGGTTTTTATGTGGGGAGTCACCACATGAGTCATCAAATGAGAAAGGAAAAGAAGAGATAAGTAAAGAAGTTACTATTTGCTTATTAAAGCAAATATCTTATATTAGCTCACTTTCTCCTTTATTCTCCATTTCTCTCCTTCACCCACGGTTTCTCTTCTTCTTTCTCTGTTCCAAAACCGAGAGTGTTGCTTCCCCATGGTTCTCCATCTTCAATCACTTGCCAAATACAACTCCAAGCTCCAAATCCAAAACAAATTGCATATTTGTCTTAGTTAGGTCAAGACCTATCTTTCTATCTTTTCAAATCTTTCAAAGCTCCATTTTGGTGCCATGAGAAAACTCCATTGATGGGGGAAAATCAAGTTTGAAGAGCTCATTAGCTTCTCCATTCTCTTAAGGTAAAGAAAATGTAAGAAAAAACCATGTTTCCATCACTTCTTGTACATGGCCGAAAATTCCTTCTCATGGGGCTATGTTTTTATGTCTTGTTCTAGCTTGATTTATTCACCAAGGACTAGTGGAGGTCCTATTTCATTCAATGCCAAAGTCTACCTTGAGACTTCAAAGGTAATCATCCACTTTTATGCCTTAGAACACATTTCTAACCTAGGTTTTTATTCCTTGAGGTTAGTGCATTGTTTAGTACTCATATGAGTCCTTAAATATTGATTAGAACATTGGCAAAAGGAATTTAAGTGGTGGCCGAGATCTATGCAAGGAGAAGGCCTAAGGAGGAGATTAAGATAAGCTTGAGAAAACAAGGTAAAATGCTTACCTAATGGTGGTTTAAGATTAAGGAATGAGTTTTAGATAAATACCAATGTGGCTTGGAGCTTACATTGTGTATTGGGATATATAACCTAAGAAAAAGAACCTAAACAAGCTTATGAACTTGTGATTAAGGAGCTAATGAGAATGAGTTAGTAATATAAGTTAAGGTGGATTTTAAGAGCATTATAACTACTATGAGATTGATGAGTGTATTTGCAGGTTGAAAGCTTTATATGTGGGAAATTCAGTGTTTAAGTTTAAGTCATTTAAGGGCCTAAGAGCCATGTCATTAAGAGCCTTAGTGCTATGCAATTTAAGATTATTGCAATATATTGAGTTGTTGTGAATGAGTTGGTTTGGGTGATGAGATATGATGAGAAAGAACTTGAGGTGTGTGAGATGGTTAAATGAGGAAAAATAATGTGTTTGGGCATGCTATGATGCTAGAGGTGCTATGGCAAAAATTTGAGTAGAAAATAAGTGTTTAGGCGATGGTGGTGAATTAATATGACCTAGGATTTACTAGGGATCATTACGAGGTATTTGAGTGGAGATTAGTTAACTAAGGAGTCCTTGAGGTTTAGGATGACCTAGAGATGTCTAGGAGGAGTTAGAGGAATGGTGAGTGTTTTGAGCACACCAAAATCATGAGATGAGGAATATAAGAGTGTGCATAAGATTAAGGAGAAGGTGTAATGATTAAGGTGATTTGAATATGTTCAAGGGGAATTAATGACTAAGGAGGTTCTAGGAAGTTTTAGAGGTGGTCTTGATGAAAAAGGGGTGGGTGAGATTAAAGTGTGGTAATGAGTTATAATGACTTAGGCATTACCTTGGAGGATTTAAGAATCAAGAGAATGTAATTGAGCATGCAGGACTTAGGCAAATGTTGGTAAACAACTAGGAAGGAAATAAGGTGTGGTGGTGGATGGAAGCTTAAGCTTAGGAAGGAACCTTAAGTAAATGCATAAAAGGATTTTCGATGGTGAAAGATGCTTGGGAGATGATGTTATAGTGGTGGGAGGAAAACATTTGGCATAGTGGTTACATTAAGTATGAACCACCACTAGAATCTAGAGGAAAACGTTACAAGTGTTAGCATTATTACAAGGAAAATGCATAATGACTAAGGTGGATCTTGGTGGATGATTTAAGGTATTTAAAGGAGGGCTGTATTTGAGGTGCCCAAATGAGGTTATAACATATTAGAATATATGAGGAGAAGTTTGGAGTTGAAAGAGAATTAGAAACAAGTTTCTAGAGCCGACCGACCTTAGGACCGGACTTGCAAGGTCGGTCGGGCTCTGTACAATACCGGAAAATGTTTTCTGGAATGGACCGGACATGGGGACCGGACTTGTCAAGTCCGGTCGGGCTTTAAATTTGTACGGTAATAAGTCTCTGGAATCGACGGACATAGGTACGGACTTGTAAGTCCGGTCGGAAGGGAATTTTCAACGGTACAGGGGGGGGAACGGAACGGACTTGGCAAGTCCGGTCGGTAAGTCCGGTCGAGCCTAAAAAAAAAAAAAAGAAATTTTGAATTCTAAAAATGGCAATGGGTAATAAGGTATGCCTTTGGTAGGGTAGTAATGATTGGGACCCTAAGAACTTAAGGAATTAAGATAAGTTAAGTATAAACTTGAAAGTTTAAGATTAAGTTTGTAAGATTAAGTTGTAAGACTTAAGAGATGTTAGGTGGGGATCATTAAGGAATTAAGTAAGTTAAACAAGTTAAGTAAGTCATATTAAGTTAAGTGATTAACAACCTAAAACTGAATGAATGTTTTAGGACTTGGGAGTTGGGACTCCGGAAGAGAGTAAGCCGCCGAACGACCAACGGTGAACGGTACAGTTCTCTTGTGACCTGCTTGCTAACGAGGTGTCCCTCGGCTTGTGTGCTATTTGTTTTGTGTGCTCACTAAACAAGATAAAGCATGCAACCGGAACATATTATATATATTATTGTTTTTGTGATGTTTGAAAACTAACACAACATACCGTGAGAACTTACTAACCAATGTTTAGTAAGGAATTGAGTGAGACTAAGGAACGCCCCCTAATAAGGGACGATATAACCGAAAAGGTTAACCAACAAACATGGTCTTGAGACTATACTAACTGGAACTGAGTGAGGAAACCCGGGACCGATCTCCGGTCATGCATGCTAAGGAAAGGGGGTCGGTATCTATAGCTGATTCGACTTCCGATTAAGGACTAGTCCTCGGACTAGTAGCCTTGGGTCGGTTGACCGGCTCGGCTACATTGGACATCCAGTCCAAGGTAGGTGGCTTTAAGATGGCGTGGGGGGATCAAGCCTACATCCCCAACAATTTAAGAATGTTGTTTATTGCTGGTAAGTGTCCTGCTGCTGGCTAGGGTTAACCAAGCCCTACAAAAATAAACAACGAACTAAGGGCTAACCTGTTCCCAATGAGAGAACGGTTGGCATACTTAAGTTAAGATTAAGATAAGTTACAATCATTCCTTTTCAAAGGATGATTTGTATTGTTAAGATTAAGATTAAGTTAAGATTAAGCTAAGTTACAATCATTCCTTTCTAAAGGATGATTTGTATTGTTAAGATTAAGATTAAGTTAAGATTAAGCTAAGTTACAATCATTCCTTTCTAAAGGATGATTTGTATCGTTAAGATTAAGATTAAGATAAGATTAAGATTAAGGTGAGGTTAAGATAAGTTGCAACCATTCCTTTTAAAAAAGATGGTTTGTATTATTCAGATTAAGGTAGGTTACATCCACTCCTTATTAAAGGATGGTTGTTTCTAAGATTAAGATAAGACTAAGACTGAGGTGAGATAATGGACTAAGATTAAGAGGGAACATTACTTAAGGAGTTAAATGACTAACTCTCTGATTAAGGGAACGCTTTTAAGTCGTTCATTGGGTGTGAACTTTGATTGTTCATATTTGGATAGTTGTTTACAGCATTCATTATTATGTTGTGCATATAATCAACCTCCATGCTATCGACAATTAGTCGTCGTAGCCACGTTAGCTCGGGGGCCATGAGGGGATCGTACCAGCATTCGTGCTGACCCCCTCTGGGGGCTGTTTTTACTACACAGGTACATCAGGAAGCGGCCGACGCGAGAGTAAGAAGAGGATACAGCTGTTAAGGGTTTAGTGTGGCCTACGAGTTGTGCATGTACACTCGTATGGCAATTTGAGTTAGTAAGATGTATAGGATGTGAGGGGATTGTAAGAAGGATATGTATATGGTTAAGATTTTTGTACTAATGTTCGGTATATTCTGTAGTCAGACCGTGGCAAGGTCCTGGATTGTAAAGAATTCCGTTGTGACATGTTTATATATATACTGTTAAGTTGCGAGACCACATTTGGAATGAGTTGGGGTGTTACATATATTGTGAATTACGAAAGAAAACAGGGGTATCTCGTGAATTTTCCCTAAAATTTATGTGGCTAGAGATAGTTTTAACGGATCTACATCATGACCTATTATGGACACATGCTCATACGAGAGAAATATAGAGTCGTGGAGAG
The DNA here is from genome assembly GCA_023374045.1 of Limonium bicolor. Classification (NCBI taxonomy): domain Eukaryota; kingdom Viridiplantae; phylum Streptophyta; class Magnoliopsida; order Caryophyllales; family Plumbaginaceae; genus Limonium; species Limonium bicolor. The sequence goes on along the minus strand of CM041777.1, from coordinate 185,693,853 downwards.
CATACCTAGCCATGAGTCACAAGAGCTTCTAAAAGGAAATTTTGGAAACAACATAAAATATCTTCAACAATTCGAGACAGAGGAGCCCTGGATACAGAGAAAGAGCAGAACACCATAAAAGAGCAGTGAAGTAGGATTGGATTCGTCGTCGGTTCCACAACACAAATTTGGTGGTGTTTTATTTTCTCTTTGTTATTGTTATCTCTTTCCTCTCAATGTGTAAGTAGTTAGGTTTAATAGTGGTTTAATTCATTATTCTCTTGCGATCCATACATAGAGTTTATTTAGTTTGATTGCTTACAAGTGAGAACTACGGCATTCAATAGACTACATGAATACTATAAGTTAATCTAGAGATGGAAGTTCCTCATTTTAGCTAACTACAAACCAGATGAAACTTTCACGCTATTAGTTAATTAGTAAATTCGTGATGAGAGTTAGGATTTAATGATTTCTAGTAAGAATTTACTTTACGAGAGACCGGGAGTAGATTAATTTAGATCTAAAGTTTCAATTTATAATTAGAAAGAGACATAAAAAGGGAATTGAAGAACCAGGGGGAAATAATAAACTAGGGTTCATTTGTTTAGACTTTGTTTAAGAGATAATCTTTTCTTATTTTTATTTTTAGTTTAGGGAAAATTACATCCCCCACCCATGAAGTTTGGTGAAATTACACACCCCACCCACGAGGTTTCAAAAATTACTTTGCCCACCCATGTGGTTTACTCTATTTTACATCCGATAACTTATCTAATATTTGATCAACTTAAAGATGCTTAAATATTGTCTAAAATTGATGAAACTTTACATGAACAATGCTAAGGTGCTATATTTTGGTCTAGCGTGAAATCCAAAGTTTTATTAAGCTCATATGTGATCCATGGGACCCAATGAAACATGTGACATGTCAACGTGTTTTCATTGGGTCCCACAGGGCATACATGAGCTTTAAAAACTTTGTTTTTGTGTTGTACAAAAATATAACACCTTAGCATCGTTCATGTAAAGTTTCATCAATTTTTGATAACATTTAAGCATCTTTTAAGTTGATCAAATATTAGAAAAGTTACCACATGTAATATAGAGGAAACCACATGGGTGGACAAAGTAATTTTTGAAACTCGTGGATGGGGGGTGTAATTTCACCAAATGTCATGGGTGGGGATGTAATTTTCCCATTAGTTTATTAATTTCTGTAATCAAAACCTGAAATACCCCTAACCTTTAAATAATTAAATAAAGGGATATATATATTATTTAGGGGATTATTAAACCCTAAGAAAGCATATAAACACTCAGGCGTTAAAAACGCACCTAAAATTCCTTAAGGTCATAAACGGGCGTTAAGCCGGACCTTAAGCTCAACAAGTTATATAAGCTATAAGACTCGTATGAAGTTAATCAAGGATCATTATATGACCTTTAAAACACAAGTCCTCAGTTAAAACTGAGTAAAAATACAAAATGCCCGGGAGTTCCCTTAAGGGCCCGAAAGACACGAAAGTCCCGGAAATACCTTATAAAATAAAACAAAGCATTACGCTTCATTCCAAATGCACAATAACACTTTATTAGACATATAAGATGAAGTCCTCATGATAAATTCTTAGTTAAAGACAAAGCGCTCGGTGGTTCCCGATGGGGGCCCCATAAACCCCTGGGAATGCCCCGGAGAGGTGCCGAGGTGGCACAAACTCCAATATAAATCATTCTTAGAGTTCATATCATCAATATTCACCATTATAAATAGAATGCTTGAGTTACATTTTCAAAAATAAACAAAGTGCTCGAGGGAATTTCTTAACGCTCCTATTTTGCTTGGGAGTGTCCCGGTAGCCCGGAAATTGAGTTATGAGTTGATATAACCCCATATAACTCAATGTAACACCTTAATATATTATTATTTACTATAAAAAATGTTTATAAGCAATTGGAACTCATAGAGACTACTTAATTTCCAAAAAATCCTTAAAGCACAAAAACGCACCTTCGGGTGTCATAAAAACGCGTTTTACGCAATTACCCTGAAGCTTTTGAGGAGCCACGAGTTGATAATATAAAATGGGGAAGAATTAACCATCTAAATCAATTAAATCCAGTGCTAAACACATAGCACAAACAGGGCTGATTTTAAGATCAAAAAGGTACCTAAAATCAGTATTTGTACCTTAGAACTTTCATCTTTTACCATGATATAAATGTACCAAATAAATGCTGGAACCTATTACATGTTATAATATGGTCTTAATACAATATAGTGTGACAGGAATCAAATTAAAAATCAGTCCCATTTACTCCCTATTGGGTGCGCCATTTAAGGTGTCAATTGACTAGGATTTTAGCAAAAAATATGTCTTATGGAATGGTGACTCATCTAGCATGTGCCATATGATAATGTGTCCAATAAATTCAGTCAATGGAGCTCCTCATTACCGTATGACCTGCAAGAAAACAAGAAGAGATTAGTCTAGCAAAGTAATGAAATAAAATACACAAAAGTTAGATCTAGATTCCAATAATGTAAGTTGCAATTAAACAAGAGAAATCAACTTGTCCTCTAGCACATGGGGCTGCCGATTTCATATGGATAAAAGCTAGTATGATTGCTACATAAATAGTCAAATAAAACAGCCACCTACCTATGTATATTCCCATGCCTAATACAACAAAAATCATTTGTCTTATACAGCACATGGTGCCGATTTCAACAAGGAAAATAAGCTCTTGATTGCCTTATAAAAATCAAAGTAGAATACTTACCTACCTAGCCATGTTCTAAGGTCTCCAATTGACAAAAATAAGCTGTCTACCTACAGCCCCATTACTGAACCTACAAGGAAAAACAAGGCAATAATAACATGGTGATTAGCTTAGAAAATTCAAAGAAAACACATACCTACCTTAGTCTTTGTCTTCTTCTTTCAATTGTCAAACAAAGCCACCTTGATTCCTTATCAATCAGCCGAAAGTGTGCTTGAATTATGGGAATTTATTGAGCCATGGGTCAAGTAATAAACTAAGGAAACTAGACAATTTTGACATTATTTTATCAAAAAAAAATTCATTCTTTGCCTTGCCTATTCTCTAATACCTCACGGCACTTCTCATTCTCTTTGCCCCTCTCCCACCGAATTGTGTAAGTCTCCTATCCTCTCTTTTCTTCTTCATTTGCTAGTTTACTCCTTAGAGCTTCAAAGCTCCATTAATGGTGTTCTAAGTTCTAACACCATTTCTATGTAATTTTCCTAGTTAAATATACTAAGTCTTGAAGCAAGAAATCATCCTAGCAACCCTTGCTATTTTCGCCAAGCTTAAGTGTTCCAAGGAGTCACCTTGATTCAACAACAACACAAGGAACAACAAGATCAAGTTAAGGTAATTTTTCGTGATGAAAATCCTAAGTAAATTCCTTAAGCTATGTCTGAAAATTTAGAGCTTCTAAATCTATACTCTCTCTTCATCATTTCATGAAGGAACTTGGATCTACAATCATCCCAAGGTGTACCAAAAATTCCTGAAAAATACCTAAGGTAAACTCTTGTAAAACTACTCAAGTATAACTCACTCTTCCTAAATCTATACTACTTCTTATTATAATCCTTGTTAGAAGTCTAACAAATGGATCTCCTAAATATATTCAAGAGGCTGAAAGTTCTTCATCAAGATAGCATTTGGAGAGCTTGGAATTCAAGGAGAAATCAAGTACAAGAATTATCTTGATTTAAGGAGTAAGTTTCTATAATTAAGGCTTAATAAGTTTAAGTTTGATTTAAGCTTCAAACTTTGGTATAAAAATTATGTATAAGCCTTAGTAATATTAAGGCCAAAAATATTGGGTTAAAATGTCAAAAAGTAATTTATAACATATAAGGTAAGATTATTACCTTAAGGTATAAAATTGTGTCACAAAAAATTAAATATGATACACATTATTAAACCAAATTGTCTAAGAGTTATTTGTTCTATTTTGAGTTTATAATCATCCTAAGTCATTAGCATAATTTTTAGAAGTGTTATATGGCTTATATACATTTATATGTATTTATTATAAAGTATAAATCAAGTTTTAAAACTATATAGTAAAATAAAGTTACAACCGAGAATTAAATAGTTTAATTGGTGATTTTTGAAGTATATAAGTATACTAGCTTATATTATGATTTTGGGAGTATTAAAAATAGCTACAAGTATTTAAATGGCTAGTTTAATATTTATGTGGCTAAGATGTAAATTTTGAAAGGTTTAGTGTACAATTAATAATTGCCGAGAGCTTAAGGGCTGTTTGGTATATTTATGATATAATATAAGGTAGGAATTAACATTATGAATTTTGGTGAATTTAATAAGTGTTTAAGTGATAAAATAACATTTTATAAAGTTTTAGGGCTATTTTGTAATTATTGGAAAGTTTAGAGGTATAAAACCGAATTACAATTGATTTTATGGGTATATTAAAGTATTAATTATGAAATTAAGTCTTGGTCAAAGTGTTGACCAAAAACTTTGGATTAAAATGATTTATGACATAAAATATTAAGTTTATAAAAGTTATGGGGTGGAAATGTAATTTATGAAAGTTTATTTGAAAAACCGAATTGTACATGGGGCGAATTCATAATTAATAAAATTATAAGGGCCATTTCGGTTATTTAAGAAAATTAAGTATTAAAACTATAGTTTATAAGTTAATATGTAACTTATATAAGTTTTGGGATTAAATTGTGAATAAAGGAAAGATATATATATTTAAACCGAAAGTATTTGTGGCCATTTGGTAATTTATAAAATCAGATTGTAATTTCCGAAAGTAATATGGATATTTAGTAAATTATAAGTTATATGGGTCTTTTCGGAATTAAAGATAATTAAATATTAAAACTATAGTTTATAAGTTAATATGTAACTTATATAAAGTTTTGGGGTTAAATTGTAAATAAAGGAAAGATGTATATTAAAACCGAGAATTAATGTGGTCATTTAGTAATTTAAAAGTTAGAATATTTGGGTTGCAATTACCGAAAGTTTAAAGGGGTTAATTAATTATTTACAAAAGTTAATGTGTTCATTGTGTAGTTACCTTTTATAATTTATAAGGTTGTTTTTGTAATCTAATAAAGAAAGGAATTGAAACTAAGTGGTATAAGGTATTATGGCATATTATGGGGTATAATGCAAAGTTTACAAAATAATTGTGGTTATAATAAAAATAACCAAATCATATTGATATATGGAATAAGTTGAAATAATTATGGATATGTAATTAATGAGATAAAGATATATCTTAAATTGGAAATTCATTATCACATGTGTTTACCACATAAAATAACAAACTGATGAACTACCTAAAACCACTGTTAAATAACAGGGGGAAATAAAGAACATACAAAGTTAGTATACTACGAGTATAAACTCTACAGTGACCGTACTATAATACTTAGTGAATAGTTGTATTAATGTTACCCGCATTGCATGTATATATAACAGCGTACGGGAAGGAATTACTGAACGTGAATTTGTCAAGCTAGCAGTTACACGGTGAACGGTATGTTAATTGTGTGGTCTGAATGTCCTAAGGATTTTCCTGAGGTCCAGACGTTGTGTGTTTAATTGTAAGAGCGATATCTGTGATTTATGTATATTATCTGGTATACTGTATTGCTCGACACCACTGCGTTTTATTTTACGCGAACGTCTTATGACTGGAAGTTTATACATCTAAACTGGAACAAGACTAACTGACCTTTAGGTATTATTGAACCTAACTGATGGTCAATTATTATAGTCTTAACTCAAGGATTGGTTATTATCACTGACTAAAGGGCTAACTTATAAAGAGAGGAATCCAGACTGTTTCGACTTTCTGGTTGCGCATCGTGATCACTACGAGGGACTTCTATGGGGAGTCACTCAAGGGAATCCATTGTCCACATTCGACGATGGCGGAGGGCACTACCGTTGGTGCACAGGTTCGACCGGATCGGTCACAATAATTATCCAGGGCCATAAGGTCAGCTGGTAACGGTTCCATTGGAACCCAGGGGACTATTGTCCATTATTAAGTTATTAAGGGTTGTCTTAACATGACGCCTGAGGTGGAATTTAATTAGAAAGTTTAAGTGGTTGATTTAAAGGATAAGGGCCAGGTGGCCAACTAACAAGTACAGTTAATCAGTACACGTATCTTGTTTGGTTATTGTTATGGATTATTGGTGTTGATTATCTGGTTGATGTTTACTATTATGTGATGTGATTTGCAGGTGAATTGTTATGTGTTTGTTTAGCATTTACAGTTATTACTGTTATTATTGTAAACCGGTATTTCATGTAAAGAATCTAATATCAAGATGGCTGAAACGACTTAAGGGATCTAGATGACTTAGGACTACATTTAGCATACCAGCATTTCGATTGATGAGCCCTTCAATGGGCAAAACATTTCAGGTTATTGATTGAAGACACAAGCCGGAGTGCGGGGAAACAGGGTAGCTGATGTGTTTTAATAAACACTTTGTAGTTTTATTATGTACTGTATTTTTGAATTTGTTGTATTCAGTTAGTAGCTCATTTAGTTTGGTTTGGTTTGTAATATTAAGGGTGCTCAGTATCTTGTTCATCACAGCGTGAGGAGTTGAAGTTGTTGGAAGGAGTAAGGATGTCTTGTTACTCACAAGGGTGAGTAACGGCGTGTACACCAAGGATAGATGGTTTTATTTTCCGCTGCGAATGTTATTTATTATGCTACGACTTGCGACGTTATTACAGGTTTAGGATTAAGGGTGTTACAAAACCCCAATTTTTACATTGTTAATTTCCTTAGTTTATTAGTTAGATTTCAGATAAAGACTCAAACTAGACACCACCCTCCTTTGGTTTGATAACCTAGGGAATACTTCTAGGAAAACTTGCTACGATAGATCGGTACACTTGCTATTATATGTTTAAACCCGTACATCCCTTCCCTGACCTGAATTCCTCTCCGTCTCTTGAACTTGATTTGAGTTCTCTATGAAGTCACAACTTAATGTGGCAGCTACACCGGAATACCACTATACAAGAGAAGCTGAGCAACAGAGATGACTTGGAGTAGAAAAGTTGCCTAAAAAACCAAATAGAGGAGCGCAATATATAATTTTCCCAATAGTTTATCTAATTTCTGTAATCAAAACCCCCATTTTACATTGTTAATTTCCTTAGTTTATTAGTTAGATTTCAGATAAAGACTCAAACTAGACACCACCTCCTTTTGTTTGATAACTCAGGGAATACTTCTAGGAAAACTTGCTACGATAGATCGGTACACTTGCTATTATATGTTTAAACCCGTACATCCTTTGACCTGAATTCCTCTCCGTCTCTCGAACTTGATTTGAGTTCTCTATGAAGTCACAACTTAATATGGCAGCTACACCGGAATACCACTCTACAAGAGAAGCTGAGCGACAGAGACGACTGGGAGTAGAAAAGTTGCCTAAAAAACCAATAGAGGAGAGCAATATATAATCGAACCCTTTGAAAAAAATCGACTCTAAATAGAGAGCGATAGATGGGAACTTTGAAGAAATCGCCTCCAACAAAGAGCGATAAGGTTAGTCTTTTCCCACTCTTACTCTGTTGTCTCATTAAGGGCACATGTTTCTATCATCTTTATAGCCATCCCTCTCTTTTTTTGTGATTACTACTTCTTGGATGGCTTTGACAATGGTGTAAATGCGACTTCTTACTTCTGGTGGTCGAGTTTGTTCATTCAAAAAGGTTACGTCGATATTTTCATACTCTTGCCTTAAAGTTGGGCAGTATATTATTGATGGTGATTAAAAGAATTGAACTACTTCTTTGTTAACTTTTTGTTATAATGTCAAATATGTGATCTAGTTTTGCATATTCTTTATTTATGTGAATGCAAGGTTTCTAAAGAAGAACTACAACGTAAGTATTTTGGAAGTAAAGCCAGTAGGGTATTGTCTGTTCGGCGATGTGCTACATCAAAATTTAGGTAAGTGACGGATGTACTTCGCTAACAGTACTATGTAATTTGTTATATTTGTTCTATTAATGAGGTTATACAAGGAAGTTGACATGTTTTTCTTTGTCATTGGCATCATGCAAGAGAGTTTATAAATTTTCTTCTTTATAGGTTTTCTCTTAGAATGTTGTCAAATTTGTTTTTTTATCGGCATATCGTAAGGGATTTATCATATAAGATTCAGTATCCGTGTTATGTCAAGGTGATGTAATATGTACATTGTCACTGGACCATGTCAAAGAGATGTCAATTGATTCGTTATCACTACTATGTTAGGGAGTTTTCATATTTTCTTAGTTGTTTGTGTCATGTTAGAAAGTTTTCATATTTGCTTTGTTATCCATGTTGTGTCAAGAAGTTTCCAAATTGGTTTGTTAGGGAATTTTGTTTGTTGTGTTTTTCTATTTCTGTTATTTTAGGTGGGGGTGCCAAGGATCTATACTACTCGTATGGTTTTCCCAATATGTGTTATTTGATAATCTTTAAATGAGGCAAATAGGCAAAATAATAGTTTATAGTTGGTGTATCCGTTTTTCATTAATTTTCAATATTATGTCATTATCAAAAGAATGAAAAGGTGGGTGGGTTGTCATGGTAACTCCCCATGTTACATTTTTCCCGTTACCCTCAATTTGTCTAACAAAATGAGTGTCATTTCTAGTCTAACATGAAGATGAAAACAAACAAAGAGTTGTGTGTAGCAGAAATATGTTACTATATCTACCTGGGCAGTGTACCATCGTTTTGTGGAATAATGAATTAAGTGGGGTTGTCGATCTCACTGATCTCGTTCAATTAAATGACAATTTATTAATCTAATAGAGAAAACTAAACTAAGAAAACAGGAAATGTCACTTTTTCAGGGTTTTCTTAATCTAACTAAAATACCGGCTCAATATATAATAATAAAATATACTCAATTTCAAAAGAAAGATTGAAACTCTTAAATCTAAAGAAGCACCCCGGATTGTTCTGTAAACCTTCACTATGTAAATCTATTTATAAACTCTTCCATAAATTTGTAATAAACTCAGGAATCCTAATTAATCCGTTGACCGATCCCTGTACAACAAATCCTAACTGGTAGAAATAACAAGCCGCAAACCATGTCCAAGTTAATTCTAACCAATCACATTTTAACCAATTCCTATTGGAAACAGATTAACCGATAGACAACCCATGCTTCTAGTCATTAATCCGGTTTAACTTCCTATGTCTTGTTAACTAATCCCAGCACCACATTTTGATTAAAAACTAAAAACATTACTTTGATAATTAGCTAGAGAATCAAAGCACATGAAGAACATGAGTTAAACTACAATATGTATAATTAGAGAAAAGATTACAAATAATCTAAGGATCCGTTTTCTACCCCATCAGGGGAGCATAACTAACTACTCTAGCAAAAATCATAAAAAACAGAGAAATATAGCAGAGAAATACATTAAACAAATTAAGAGAAAGGGAAGAGAAAACTCTAATTAGGAAGCTTGAATCCGGATCCCCGCTCCATCTCCGTTGATCCTCTATCAGAAGGGTGGTGTGACAATGGTGATATGTTGTATGGTGGTGATGGTGGATGAATCGTGATGGTGATGGTGTGGTCTGAAGAGAAACAAGAGAGGCGCAGAGCCCCCTTGGCCGGGTGTGAGAGTGTCCTTGCTTCATAACCCTAATCTTCACTTAAATAGCAATGGTGATGATGATATAAATTTTTATCTTTAATCGCCTCTCTTCATTAGTCACATGCAGACTGAAAGAGTGTTCTTGAATCTAAACGTGAGTAACGTCAATATTAATCCATGACATGCATACGTCAATGCCAACGAGATAGTGGTCAAAAGTGCGTGAACTTATGTTGTAGTATATCTCTAGCATTAGTCATTAATCCTTTGTGTGGGGTAACATCGTGAGTGCGGATGTACGTGTTGGTAAATTGATTTCATTACAGCCACAAGTTTGGACACAATTTTAACAGGGATTAGATTTTTCATTTTATCTTCGATTTATTCCACATTTGTTGTGTTGTAATCCTCATGATATAAACTATGCAATTCCAAGACTTTTTCCTACATTTGACACATTAAATGCATCAACACACATCATAAACATAAACCTAAGGAAAACATATGATAAGTGAGAAATATGGCATGCATTTATTAGAATTTAGAATGAATTATAACCATAAAAGTAGATATAATTCACACTTATCAAACTTCCTCACACTTAGCTTTTGCTTGTTCTCAAGCAGATAAAGAATAAAACTATCTCTAAGGTTGTAGTATCGACCCTCAGGATCAAACAGAAGCAGACAGAAAGCGAGCAAAGTGACAATCAAAAGAGTAATTCTGCTCTGGCTGTAGGTTTTTGCAATCAGTGAAAAAGAGTAATCCTAAAAGCATGAAGAAGTTTGATTGCAAAATCTAAATATAGATTAACTTGTGATCTTCCACCATTTCTTTCCTCTAACCTTTGGATGACAAGAGGTGTGAAGTAACGTCTTATTCCGTGATACCTTTCAACACCACGTACTCATGATCAAAAACGGAAAAATTAAACTGCAATTAACTTTTTCGCATGCAAAAACATTCTTCTTCAAGAAATATATACAAAACAAACTAATTATTGTGAATTGTAGAGTTGTTATGTAACCTAGAATTTTTCTCTCTATCCTTGTAGCGGTGTTGGGCCAACTATCCCAGATCCCGAGACCTTAGGTAGATAGGTGTTAAGGCACCCCTAGGACTTTATAACCGGATAGACGAGCCCTGCTTTGGTTAGGAAATTTTTTTATTAGCAGAGTACCTTTGCCTTATCCTTTTCATACCAAACTTTCACATCATTTCCAAAATCCCAAGTTAAAATAATTCAGATTCCATAATCAACTAATCCATCAAACTTCAGTGACAACAAACTTAATTTAAATAAAACTAAACATACAAACAACCTAAAGCAGAAAGATTCTTGAGGTGGTCACCAAGCTCGATTTCAACAACTTCCACAAAAATTTTCACCCAAAATTTCAAGCACTCAGAGAAGTGATTCTCAAAGCAAGAAGACAATAAAGGCAAGTGCGACATTAAGTACAACTGGCATATTTTTAGGGAAATGTCTCTACTTCCTCACACTTAAGAGGAGTAATGTCCTCATTGATCAAAAATAAAAATCATGAAAAGACCTTTTAAAATATGCCAGGCTCGTGAAGGATTTCATTTAGGACACCATGGACTGATAGATAACCATTAAGCAACAAAATCATAATAGGCTAAACTAAACACAAATAATAAATGATGAGAAACTGAAACTCCACTGATATCATAGATAGAGAAAAGTTCCCTTCCTCGCACTTAAAATCGAACATTGGGGATAACATTGTTCCTCACACTTGTGTCCATGCAAGTGTATAGCCTTTGAGAGATTGGGATGTTGAAAATATTACACTTGTACACACTCGCAAAAATACGACAAAACGTGAGAAGCGTTGCATTAGTAGCACACGCATAACCACCACTTCTAACTGAAAGAAACTAAAATTAAACTAAGAAAAGAAATTAATGAAAAATAAAACAAACAAAAACAAAAACATTAGTAAAGAAAAAATAAACTAATTAAAAAAACTAAATATAATAAAATAAAATAATGAAAGAAAGAACTCAACCAGGATAAAAAAATATAGGTGGACAATGGCTTCAATGGTGATAAGAAGTAGGCATCAATCTTCATTATTTATCCACCAGGGATCAAAACAAAGTGTTGCCTTAACAAATAAAATTGGAAAATATAAACTCCACAAAACCTTATTTTTAAGGAGTACTGACAGTAACGTAGTTCTAGCAGAAGACCAGATGCGGATGACTCTTCTTCCTCAAATTCGAGGACGTAAACGTCCTCCTCGTGCTGATGAGGCTTTCGGAGGCTAGGGTGAAGTTGCTGACGAACTGGTGGTGGGATTTATCCTCAGATTCAAGATATTAGCATCCTCAGTGAGCATCATTTCATTTGTTCTGGTGTTACATCATGAAAATTTGTTCTGGCAGTCAATTGCGCTAGAAGCTTTAATTCCTTCATCCTCTATGAACTATATCGTAACTGATGCTTCTACCGGCTCGCAGTTAGAGTTAGATTCAGACAAAATATTCCGCTCTATTACAGGCGAACGATTTTCCCTCCAATAAGGTTCCCGATCATATTGTTGTGGTAGTTGGTGCCCAATCAAGCTTTGAATTTATGCTGCAATTCAAGTTCCACCAACAATCTTGTCACCTCATCATAGCTGCTCTTCATTATCAGTAACTAGCCTACAAAAATATAAAATAAAAAGCGAAGTACAATAGAAATAAAAATAAAAAGGAAACACAAATCCTAACACAAATAAAATTAACTATAACAAAGAAAGAAAAAATAGAAACAAAAGAAGATTGCTAAAATACCAAATAAGCAAAAACGAAATGAAAATAAAAATAAATAATAAATAAATCAAAACAATAAAACAAAACAAAATTAAATAGTATGATCAAGCTAAATAAAATCACAATAAAAAAAAGAGAAGTAAAGTTCATAATTAAAATAAAACTAAGATCAATCTATTAAACTAAAGTATAAAGAAAAATATCCTAAACAAAATTAAAGAAAAACAAAACTAAACAAATAAACCTAAAAGAAAAAATAGAATAAAATCTCAATGGAATTGAATAAAAGTGTCAATTAACCGTGTCAGAGTTCCCCGACAACGGTGCCAAAAACTTGTAGCATAAATATATTAATATCTCTACCTAGGCATTGTACCTATCGTTTTGCAGAATAGCGAATTAAGTGGGGTTGTCGATCTCAGAGACCTCGTTCAATTAACTGACAATTTATTACTCTAAATGAGAAACTAAACTAAACTAAACTAAGAAATCAGAAAATATCACTTTTTCAGGGTTTTCTTAATTTAACTAAAATACCGGCTCAATAAACAAACATAAAATAATTAAATAATTAAAATAAACAAAATTACGAAAATAGAGATTGAAACTCTTAAACCTAAATAAGCACCCCGGATTATTCTGCAAACCTTCACTATGTAAATCTATTTATTAATTCTTTCATAATTCTACAAAAAACTCAGGAATCTTAATTAATCCGTTGACCGGTCCCTGTACAACAAATCCTATAACTGGTAGAAATAACAAGCCGCAAACCATGCCAAAGTCAATTCTAACCAATCACATTTTAACCAATTCCTATTGGAGACAAATTAACTTATAGGTAAACCATGTTTCTAGTCGTTAATCCAGTTTAACTTTTTATGTCTTGTTAACTAATCTCAGCGCCGCATTTTGATTAGAAAACTACAAACATTACTTTGATAATTAGTTAGAGAAGCGCATGAAGAACATAAGTTAACTACTGCATTTATAATCAGAGAAAATATTACATATAAATCTAAGGATCCGGTTTACTACCCTAATCCGGGGAGCTTAACTAACTACTCTAACATAAATCTAAAAACAGGAAATATACCAGAGAAATGCATTAAACAGATTAAGAAAAAGGGAAGAGAAAACTCCGATAAGAAAGCTTGACTTCGGATCCCGCTCCGTTTCCGTCGATCCTCCGCCAGAAGGACGGTGACAATGGTGATATGTGATATGGTGATGATTTTTTTTTTTTTATGGTGATGATGGTGGATGAATCGTGATGGTGTGGTCTAAAGAGAAACAAGAGAGGCGCAGAGCCCCCTGGCCGGGCGAGAGAGTATCCGCGCTTCATAACCCTAATCTTCACTTAAATAACACTAGTGATGGTGATATATATTTTTATCTTTAATCACCTCTCTTCATTAGTCACATGCAGACTAAAAGAGCGTTCCTGAATATAAACGTGAGTAATGTCAATATTAAACCATGACATGCAGCCGTCAATGCCAACGAGATAGTGGTCAAACGTGCATGAACTTATAATGTAGTAATCATTAGCATTAGTCATTAATCCTTTGTGTGGGGTAAAATCGTGAGTGCCAGATGTACGTGTTGATAATTGATTTCATTACAGCAACATTATGATGATTGAGTCATCATCACTCCATGATTTATATAATATGTTCAACCCGAATGAACAAATTGTGAGTAAACGATGTGGGGGGCATGATGATGTGTGTTTGATAAACAAATGTGACCCTGATAATTGTAAGTCCGGGTGAAACATATTTGTAGTTTGATCGGTCTTTGTCCGAACATACATGTCCGGACATATGTTTGGACACAATTTTAACAGGGATTAGATTTTTTTTTTTTAGCTTCGATTTGTTCCCCATTTGTTGTGTTGTAATCCTCATGATATAAACTATGCAATTCCAAGACTTTTTCCTACGTTTAACACATTAAATGCATCATCTCACATCAAAACATAATTCTAAGGAAAAACATATGATAAGTGAGAAATATGGCATGAATTGTTGTGAATATAGAATGAATTATATCATAAAAGTAGATATATTTCGCACTTATCACTAAACAACACATGTATGGAGGTACTATTTGAAAATAATAAAAAAAATCTTTTTTCATTTTTTAAAAAACAACCTTTTCCTAACATCAGTATCCAGTATTACAAGAAGTATTTGAGATCCATTGACAACCTTCCCATACATCCATCTTCAATTCCAATTAATTAGGATAACACAAAGCCTCCTGTTCAAACTAGTGATTTATTTCAAACTAACTCTATACAAGTCCTTAACTTCTCTGACCATTAAAACCAAAAGCAGACAACTACATCTTCGACAATGTACAACAAGCCAATATAAAGACCCATTAAAGGAAAGCCACCAACCATCAAGATTCTGCACCATATCATACAACATATAAAGGATTCCACCAACCCAAAATCCAAATCAAAACTTGAACTAAGAAGCCAATCGACTGTTAGAGTCTTGAAACTTCATGACAACTTCTCCAGCCAACAAGAGAGCTCTTGAGTCACAAAAAGTGGAAAGGCCATAAAAACATCCAAAACTATGTGATGCAAAAAGTGGGGCAACAATGCATCAGAATTTAATGGAAGAGGTGTAGTTGCTCATGGGCCACACCCTCTTAGACAACTACCAAACTTAGGCCTCATTCTGATGCAACCCACGGAGGTCCCGAGGGTTGCCTTTTCATTAGTAGATTGCCCAACTATCTCACCTTCCTCTTCCCTCTGCACCAAATAAACTACCAGAGTGAACCTGGCTCCAATGGATTCTCCTTCCCTTCTGTGTATGAGTGTTCATCCAAATTCTGTATATGCCAAATTTGCTCAAGAGATCCTTCTTGACCAACTAAATCGAATTTACATTTCTACCCTCCTGCCACTATTGGTCCTTCATTGACTTTCATAAGGACGGGCATGTCACTATCCTCTAGTTTAGAAGTATTCAAATAGGTTGATGTCCTATCTTTGAAAAGATTTTTACCATACATTTATTCCCTACTTGCAAGGTGCTCTGGTAGTAATTCAGCCCCAGGCCTGGATTCTTTCCATAGAAGATCACACATGTACCACCACACTTCATCATTATCATCTTGAGAATTTTTCTTCCCGAAATGAAAACCCCCAACTCTCAACTAGGGCCATAGGGGAAAGCTCCTTCATCCGTATCATTTTAACCTGAGAGGTCTCGCGGGACATGCAGAAACACTCCACATCGAAAAAAGATTGCAAACATACGCTCATAAGTAACTCATAAAACCGTGTCTACCCCGCTCATGGAAACTATAATGCATCGGAGAACTGGCTTAAATATGTCAAGCATGACCTTGATACGCATATATTCATCCCTTAGCATTCCATCATATTCCATAAATTCCACAAAGCTCTCAATTTTATCTCCTCTTTATGGTAAAATAGAAAGGGTACATCATGAATGTGCACCCATATTGGAATCCATCGAAAGCTATGATCTTTTGGTGCCTTACGTTTGTCCACTCTTTGAAAAACTAGAAGGGAGTCATCAAAAGACTGTGGATCACTGTTCAAAACAACATGTATCAAATCTAGCTTCTTGAACTCAAATAAGAAAAGATTTTTACATGTTGTTTAACTAGGGTAACTCCTTCAATTTGTCATACCCGACCCAAACTGATTTCCATGGCATGGACATTAGGGACCTTGGAGGAAAAGAGCTTTTCGAGCAAGCCTCAATCAAATGGAAGAGCCTTCCCTTCCTCAATAAGATCGTCAAACCATATGAATTATCCTTACACTTTTGTATGGGTAAGACTAGTGCCCTGACGAGCAAGTCTTCTTCCACCGGTCCATGCATAGTCGGTTCCACCATATGTAGACAGAAAAACCACAGATTATTAAATGATGTGAACAAGAAGATACAGTGAAGGAGTAGTGAAGATTAATAAGTGGTGAAAATATGTAATTAAAGGGTTTATATTCAACCTCGTTCTATTTGCTTTGTGACCCATTTCATCACTTTATAGAACATTTTGTTAGTATTAGTTTACTTATACATTTTGTTTATGATTTAGATAAAAGCTCATTGGAGCATTAATGAAAGATGTAAAAAGAGGTCATAGCAGAGAATTAAACCGGTTCGGGTGCATGGACGAGGCCTTGAAGTGTGTGTCGGGAAGTTAAGGATCAAAATGAGATAAAAAACGGACTTTCATACGCTACTATGAGACGTGTTCAAGTTTGTAGTTATGATGGTGTTCGAATGATGGTGGATGGATGGTCTTTTTTATGGTGGTGGTCGATTGGATCCGATCATCACGTGGTTTAGGATGACGATGAACTAGGTTCCATCCGGAAGTGATCTCCTATAAGCGTAGAGCCTACACATGGCTTGATTGATATGGATGTTGGTGTTTGTTTTGTGGCCATTGTCAATGTGGTCAAGCTCGACACTGCAGCTGGTTTGGGTGCACTCTGTTTTGGTAGTACTAGGTTTTGGTTAGTGTTTTGATTAGCATAATGGTCATGTATTATCTACTATCGGTGTACTTGTGTTATAGACTATCATTTTTGAAGAAGAAAAAAAGTACCCACACTAGTGACTCATCACATCATCATTCTATCTCTAGTCATATGCTTCTTGTTAACAACAATTCAATAGATAAAAGTTCATTTAGAGAAGTTATTGTGCTTGGAACCACTCAATGTCAACGGACTTTTGGTTATTTGTAACACCCCTACTACGCACATAACATTACTTGAAATTGCAGCGGAATTTAAACAACTAAACTATAACTAAACGATTGGTGCTACAACGCCGTCAACCACCCACGTGGTTAACAAGCTGAATAAATACAAGTGTATCGGTCTGATGATCAGACTCCCGAGCATAGAACTAATAACCACATATACATAAACATAATACCGAGTATTTACTTATATCTTCACTGTAAACCGTCACTGTAAACTGTTCACAACCAAAATATATATCGCCAGGGAGCACAGGCGCATCCTGGGCCCAACATCCAAAAGTATCAAAAGTAATCCTGCATCCTAGGATCTAAAGCCGTTCCGCTTCTTCGATCCTCATCCTGCAGTAAAAGAAATATGGAGCCCCCGAGGGGGTCAGCAACCCTTGTTGGTATGGTTAACGCGCAGCCCATCGGGGGCTACCGGGATACGCGCAACTAATTGTCATGGTGACATGGCATTCATTTTAAAACACACAACTTATACATATATCATAACATGGGTATTGTACACAACATCACACATAACACACAAGAACAATTCCTTAAGGAAGAGAACCAACACAATTAGTTCCCATGGAGAGCCTAGAGAATGTTGCCATGCTCATGCCAAGCTCGTTACATAACTCGTTACCGTCCTGTTAGATTGAACGGATAACTTAACACAAGGTGCCTCGGATATAGTGACCCAAGCACACCGAAACAACACATAGTATGCCCCTGTGGCCCGACGTGAGTCAGTAAAATAGCCTTGGTTAAGCTAAAGGGAAGGTTGGGAACCAAATTGGAAAACAACCATAACATACAAAGAGAATCGAACCGGTTATGACATCGACTCCCATACTCACACGCGTGGCAGGAACAGACCGGACTCCTCACTTCCCCCGTTAGCACTTGTTAGTGGTTCAATATTGAACACAATAAACATTTCACAAACAATTGGTTAAGTCTTGTTAGACACACACAAGGGAAGAGAGAGTCATACTTAACAACATAATAATATTTAACAACTGTAAACTCATTACATGATTTAAGTCTTACAAGGTCATTAACACACAGAAAAACAAACAACACACAAGCCGGTGTAAACCGGTAGGCAACAGACTGCAAGAAAACCATACCTTGGTCCTTGCTTCGACTGGTTTCCACCTTTGAAGAATCCTATACACATTTAGTAACGTCGGTTAATTAATGTACTAATCCATTGTTAACTTTTACTTCACTTAACTAGTTATTTTATATTCACACTTTGTTATAACCTCTCACCCTTTTAAATTGTCATTATTACACTCCTAACATGCCTTATATAACTTTATAACATCATTACTAACTAATCCCCTTCATTAGACATCATTATCTAACCTTAAACTAACTTTTAAAAGTGGTCCGGGACTTGGTCCCCAACTAAGGTCCCGGACCTACACTTAACAAAACCTCGGCCTGTTTTAATGGGGTGGTCCGGGACTTCATACAAGTCCTAGGTCCCGGACCAATGTAGGCAAAATCTCTCGGGGGTAAATCAGGGGGTGGTCCGGTACTTCTTACATAACCTAAGTACCGGACCAAGACTTTGCAAGAATCCTCGGCCCTTTTAAATAGGCCTGTCAATGGGTTATCCGTTCGGGTTTCGGGTCATATCTTTTCGGGTCAATATCCGTTCGGGTCATTAAACTTTCGGGTCATTTCGGGTTCGGGTCATTCGGGTTTGGGTCATTTCGGGTTCGGGTTGTAATAGTGTCAGATTGAATCGGGTTTCGGTTATTTCGGGTCATGGTTAATATTTTTTTGAAAAAATTATAATATAAATATATACCTAATTTCTATAAGAATATACAACATATAGATTACAGAACTTTCAATACAATGCCTATTCTGAATTTCATTCGGATATACTAAGTTTAAATCAAGTTTTTTGTCATATTTATTTGGGTCATTCAGGTTTGGGACAATTTATGGTCACTATTATTTTATGTTATTTGAGTTTGGCTAATTTTCAATTACTATTATTTCGGGTCATTTCGGGTTCGGGTTGGTTTCGGGTTATAAATTTTTCGGATCATTTCGGGTTCGGGTCATTTCGGGTTTTACCCAATCGGGTTTCGGGTTTATTATATTTAAATATTTTCGGGTTCAATCGGGTTTCGGGTTCGGATAAAACGGACGGGTTTTCGGGTTGGGTCAAATTTTGACAGCTCTACTTTTAAATACATGGTCCGGGACATCATCCAAGACCTAAGTCCTGGACCACTGCTACAGATTTACATTTTGAACATTTTCTAAGTCTTGTTGCAATGGTTCTCCTTACCCATTAAATGTATAAACTTCCCAAATGATCTTAGGTATATTCTAATGCCAAAATATCATCTTAAGCACACCTAGTTCCTTATCTAACTTGTTACCCAATTTTTCCTTAAAATTCACCAACACTTGTAACATTTCTTACAAGGTTTCTAAATGGTGTTTCTCACCTATGATAATCACTATCCCAAAATGCTTTCTCCTTACCATAACATCATCTCCCAAGCATCTTTCCTTAACAACCTAAACTTTTAGTTGATGTCTAAGTCCTTTTTGTTTCCTATAACACCCAAGACATTACTTCTCCTCTAGTAAAACACCTAAACATTTCTAACACTTCCTAGTTCACCAAATCTTGTTTAAACACTTAGAACTTCTTGTACATTACCTAAATTTTGACATGAACTCTCCTAGAACATTACTAAACCAAAACACATTGTTTTCACCATTAAACAATCAAGAACACTAAAATCCATCAAGAACATTCTTGTACACAAAACTTCACTCATTTAACACTACATCACAATATAGTGCATAATTTAAATTGCTTGGCACTTAGGCCCTTAAATAGCATGGCTCTTAGGCCCTTAAGATGCATAAATCTTAAACACTGAATTTCCCACATTATATTTGCCTTTGACCTGCAAATACACCCAACAATACATATGCCTTTTACTAAGCCCTTGAGAGCATTCTTCTAAGTCATTTACCATTGGCTCCTTAAATCATTTTCATAAGCAATATAAGCTCATTTCTCCTAAGACTTTAAACTACATTAGGTTAGCATATTTACCTCTTTTCCTCACAAACTTCTTTCTTGTTTCCTTGTTTAAAAATCGGTAAGGGTGTTTGATTTCTTGTCAACTTCTAAACAATATACAAATAATGCAATGAGTATACTAGCTTTATGCTTCATCTCATTGTAAACCCTAAATACATAGATTCCTTAGAATATTTAGATGATTGTTTTACCTTGGATATCAAAAGAGTTTGGATATGTAGCAAGAGAGGACTCCACCAAGCCCTTGGAAGATTCAAATGAAGCTAAAACAAGCAAGGTAAAGGACACCATTAAGGGTAATTTTCGGACAACACAAAAACATGAAGGAAACATCATTTTTCTTTGAGTTTCCTTACCTAGAAGCAAAGGAGAACAACAATATGTGAAAAGATGAGCTCAAGCTCCTCCCATGGAGATTCCTCTTGGCACCAAAATGGAGCTCTTGGAATTTTGAGAAGATAGGAATGAAGAGCTTGATGAGATTAAGAGAATGGTGGTCTTGTTTTTGATTTGGCAAAGTGAGCTAGGAGATATGAGAGGTTGAAGATGGAATTGTGTGTGGTACTATTGCAAAACCGTAAATGGAGATGAGAAGAAGAAGAGATAGAAGAGAGCTTGGAACCGTGGGAAATGAAGAGGGAAATGAGAAGTGAAGATAAGTTCACTTTTGGAGATATTTAAGTAAAAGGTAAATAGTGTTTTGCTTTATTAATTTTACTTACTTGATAACTAACAAGGGGAGATGACTCACTCTTATAAAAACCGGCCCCCATATTATAACAAGGGGTATTTTGTCTTTGTTGACCAATTGTCACACTTATAATGACATATGTTATAAACTTGCTTATTCTGTTACTATTCACTAAAACAAGGCACATAGATGTGAAATTTTTGATTTCCCATTGATATAGACTTCCAAATGTGATACTAAGTAGTACACATATTAATTAAAGAGTAATGATGGATATTTAGGCATTCAAAACTCATTTACAAGACAATTTTTCAAAAATGTGCTTTAAGACTCCTTAAAGCACATTTTGTGTTTTAACTTGTTTTCAAGCTTGGTTTTCTTTGGTAATTGGTTTAATATGTTCATTAGTATATAAATAAGGTCTTGGTAAGCTCATTAGGTCTTACCCAAGCTTAGAGCACATTTTAGGCCTAATTGACTTTAAGGCATTTATTTGTGTTTTCTATGGTTTTAAATTGTTTACTAATGTTTCTAAGACTCTTTTTAGTCTTAATATGCCATATTTAAATGTTTAGACAACATAACTAGGTTTGGGGTATTTCAATCTACCCCCCTTAAAAGAACTTTGTCCCCAAAGTTCATACCTTCACATATCCTAAATATTAGAACACGGGAACACATATCAACAATACTTCCATAACAACATTAACAACATACTTACATAATATCGGACACTAGGTCCAAACCACATATAACACAACATCATTCAGACTCAACGGTCTATAACACAACAAGGTAACAACATAACACAGACAATGTATCCAAATACATGTCGTACACACATAACCGAAATGGCTTTACCCCCCTTAAATAGGGGTATGCCCCGTACCCTATACATACAAACGCTTAGAAGTAAACAATGACGGGTACTTCGCCTTCATCTTACCTTCCAGCTCCCAAGTGGCCTCCTCAACGTCCTGGTTAGACCAGAGAACCTTCACCAGTCTCACTGACTTATGGCGAGTGTCTCGAGTCTTAGTATCCAGAATCCGTACCGGAGTCTCCACTGATCGCATGGTCGGCTCTAAGGTTAGCCTTTCAGGCTGAAGTACATGAGACGGATGAGACATATATTTCTTCAACTGGGACACATGAAATACATCATGTACCTTGCCCAGCTCGGCGGGTAAATCAAGTTTGTAAGCTACCGGGCCGATCCGCTCCGTCACAACATAAGGCCCCACATATTTTGGGCTCAACTTGCCTTTCTGGCCAAAACGAAATACTCCCTTCATGGGGGATACCCTAAGAAATACCTGATCGCCCACGGCGAACTCCAGGTCACGTCTGCGCACGTCGGCGTATGATTTGTGCCTATCCTGAGCTGCCTTCATGTTAGCCCGGATTTGGCGTACTTCTGCTTGAACTTGTTCCAGATACTCTGGTCCTATAATGACTGTCTCACTCGACTCATCCCAGCATAATGGCGTGCGGCATGGTCTACCGTATAATGCCTGGAAGGGAGACATCTTGATCGAAGCATGGTAACTGTTGTTGTAGCTAAACTCGATCAGATGTAACTTGTCAATCCAGCTGGTCTGAAAATCAAGTGCACATGCACGTAACATATCCTCGAGTGTCTGGATAGTGCGCTCACTCTGACCATCTGTCTGCGGGTGGAACGCTGTACTTAGCTTCAGCTCCGTACCAAGCGCTTCCCGTGTGGATTTCCAGTACCTAGAGAGGAATCTGGTATCCCTGTCAGACACGATAGTCTTCGGTACCCCATGGTGCCGAACAATCTCTCTATCAAGGAGCTCTGCAAGTTTTGCCACTTTCCAGGTGTCCTTCCACTAGTACAAAAAACGTCTATTTCGGCGCCCCTATTTCGGCGGTTGTAGATAAAACCGCCGTAATAGGGGCCCGAGATGTATACCGTATGTAAAGAAGGGGTCTATTTCGGCGGTTCCTAGATATGAACCGCCGAAATAGGCCCTTTTTAATAATAAAAAAAATTAAAGAGACCTATTTCGGCGGTTCCTTACACGAAACCGCCGAAATAGGTGTTTCTATTTTTCTTTTTTTTTTAAATTTAATGATCTATTTCGGCGGTTCTTTGTTAGGAACCGCCGAAATAGGTCTCTTTAATTTTTTAATAATTAAAAAGGGCCTATTTCGGCGGTTCTTTGTTAGGAACCGCCGAAATAGGTCCTTTTAATTAAACCCCCAACCCGATTCGAAACAATTACGATTTCATTAGGTCTAATTACCCCTCTTCTCATCTCTCTGTTCCAACGGCGACTGCGAACCCACCACAGCCGTATTCCGGCCGCCCTCCTCCTCCTCTCGCTGTCGCCGGTGTCGCGCCGTCGGTGGTGGTCTTCGTGTGGCGTCGCCGCCCTCATTCCGCCATTTAACAGAGGCGAACAGAGGTGAGCAACCCTAACTTTGTTTTCGATTTTGTTTATTTAATTGTTAATTGTTGTTTAAAACTGATAGATTGTTGTCACATTATGATTGTGGATGATGATATTTATTGTGTGTGTGAAATTTTTGCAAGATTTGGTTGTTAAACTATTAAATTTATGTATGCACACAAGGTGTTCGACGAAATGTCCGAGTGAATGCAGCAGCTCAAATTTTCTATTTCCTGTTGCAGTTTCAGATTTTCGTAAAGGGGTGTGAGAGAGGTTGTCTTGGTTGTTTCTGGCTAGATTAGAGTTTAAAAATATTAAGGCATCTAACTAAGAGGATAAACCACTTGGGGAGGAAAAAAAGAAACTAGACCAGGTAATGAAAAAGAAAACAGATGACAAGAAGGCATCAGTTTCATAGTTTCAATTTCAGATTCTGTAGCTTCTCCCCTTCTGTGTAATCAAATTCAGAAACAGTGTGAATGCTGTGTAGGTCGAAGCTTGAGCTTAAAAGACTTACTAAGATACTTGAATCAATGACTAACCCAGGTTGAGGAAAAAGGAAACTGAAGATAGGTCTGTAAAATGAAAGAAAAACAGAGAAGAAGAATAAACCAGTCCATACTTTTAGTTTGTTTCTTCTGATTTCTGTCTTCTGTATAACTGAGTTACAGGAGTTATATGAGTGTGACATAGGGGTACTTGGGAATCCAAACAACCACCTGAAAAGAATTAGAAACAGATGTAACAGATTAAGAAAAGAAAAAAAAAAAAAAAATAAACAACGAGGAGTGTATATCAGTTTCTGCTGATCTTTCTGTTCAGGTTATGAATTACACCACTGGGGTTATTGGGATAGTCTAAATAGTTTTTGAGTTTTAACTATGGCTAGAACTCTGAGTTAGATGAGTAAATACTTAGTAATAAATCGAATGACAGAAATGTGAATAAACAAAAACAAACTAATAGAAGTTATCAGTTCTGGTGCCCTTCTTTCTGTTCTGTGTAACTTAGTACAGAGAAGCTTGAAGGGGTTATATTGAGGGTTGTATGAGTCTAAAAGTCTTACTAAGTCATCTAACTAAATGTACTAACATTTTTGAGAAAATCGAAAGTCACACTCAAAGACAAGAAAAGAGAAAGAATGAGGTATACCAGTTTTTCTATCTTGTTTTTTTCTGCAACAAATGCAGTCTCTGTATAATGGCTTTTCAGTAGCTTTACCTGGGCTACCTTGGGTTGTCTTAGTGCTAGAACCGTGTCAAACATATAAGTAAGTAACTAAGCTAAGTTGGGGAAACTAGGAAAAAGAAAAGAAACGGGTTAAGAAACAGAAAAGAAAGGAAGTAGATAACAGACTTATGCTCCAGTTTTCAGTGCTGATTTCTGAAACCTCTTGTTCAGTAAAGGGAAGTTCCAGTAGCAATAACCGTGCTGTTTTGGGCTTGGGTCTGTTTTTGAGAGTTAAACCTATACCAAGATATGTAACCCAACGCTGGACACCTAAGGGAACAGATTAAATACCAGAACAGTAAACAGAAAGAAAGTAGAAAGGAGTTATCAGTTTCCTTATTTCAGTTTTTCTGAAACCAAAAGTTTTGTATAACTATGTTACAGAGGGGTTAGAAGGGGTTGTGTGTGTTGCTAATAAACCTGAAACCTTTCTAACACACTTAGGTCAAACTATGCATATTCAGGGAGAGGTTAAAAGATAGAGTGGGAACCTAATGTAACGATTGAATAGGAGTGCACAGATTGAGTGTGTAGCAGTTTCCTGCAGCTTTCCTGCTTCAGTATGAGAATATACCAGTTGGTTCAACAGGGTGGTTTGGGGTGTGTGAAGTTTGGAATCTTGAAAAATACTTAACTACGTGAATAGATGAAGTGGGAGAAGTGGGAAGTCAGATTTGAGAACAGAGGGAGAATAATAGAAGAGAAGTGATCAGATTCTTGTTGTTCTCAGTTTACAGTTGTTGTTTCAGTAACATTAGCAAAACTGTTTTGGATTCAGTAATGAGCTTAAAACCTTGACTAATCAGGCAACTAAGTGATTACACAATTAAGGGGGAACTAGAAACTCAACCTCGTGGACAACCAGAAAGGAATCTAGGAGAAATTATCAGGAACATGTAACAGTTTTATGGTTTCAGTGTATCAGTTTTTGCTCTCTGTACAACGTATTTCAGAGTAGTTAAGGAGATTGTAGTGGCTTGAAAATGAAATTACAACATTGCTAGTGCGTTGATCTTGGTGGGTATATTTATTGGGAAAACTAGAGGGCAGTTTAACAACACAAAAGAAGTAATGCAGAAGAAACATACCGATGCTGTTTCGGTTTTTGGGATAGTTGATAGGTTCAGTATAATTGTGTTACAGGAATAATATGAGAGTTGTAATGGGGTGTAGAATGGACTTAAAACCTTGCTAATCCATCTACCAGAAAGTGTGAATATTGTGGGAGAAATGAGGAGGCAGCTTAATGCATTAAACATTGAGGTTAAATGGAAATTTCACAGGGATGTTGTTACAGTTTTAGATAATCTGTTGCTTCTGTATGACTAATCTACAGGAGTCTAAGAGTGTTGAGTGGGTCTGTAAATGAGCTCAAAGCATCCCTATTACATCTACCTAAGAGGGTAAACAATTTGGGAAGGTTAGACATCAGGTGGATACCTTAAAAGTGAGGTTAGATAAGTGGTAACACCGAAATTATGCGATAGTTTTATAAATCTTAGGACTTCTGTACAAACATGTTTTTGGAGTCTCCTAAATATTATATTACTATGATAATTGGTTTAAAACATTACAAACCTATTTAGCTAGGAGGGAATACACTCTAAGCAAGTTAAAGCTACCTTAGTTAAACTTGTTACAATTTAGCGTTTTTAAACCCTCTAGAATAATAGCTAGGGGAGTTATACTTTATTTAACTCTATAACGATGATGTAAACGTCTTAGGAGTTAGATAATAATCTAAGGTGAGTACTTGGGAAGTTCTAAGGTTTAAAAATAACCGTACATTCAACGACTCACTTATGGAATAACCCCTGGTATGACTAAGATAAACTAGAATAAAATGTCGTCACATGAAATCATGGACTGACACATTGTTTTTAATCAGCGTTAGGGTCGTAACGAACGCCGACCAAGAGTATTGTATAGTCGTTAAGTTTAATATAAAATTATTCTAATTGATCTGAATGTTGTTCAATCTTTATGCGTTGCCTCTGTAGAGATTGGTGTTGCTACACAAGTCTCGCACGCCCGATTGAGAAGAGGGGCTGAAAACAATTCATTTATGAACCGTTTTTTTTAATTTAACTCTTCATTTCTTCATTCTCTTCACTCACTGTAATATAATCTAACTTATCATTTTTCTCTTTTGTGTCTCTACAGATAAATACTTAAGGAGCTTCTTTACCATTTGATGGTAGATTGAAAGCGGAGTGGAGAGCAATTCATTTTCGAACCGGTAATATAATCTAACGTATCATTTTTCTCTTTGTACTTTGTATTTGATTTCCACAAATTATTGGAATTTCGTTTGATGAATGAATTTGGTATATATTAGTTTGGTTTATGATTGAAATTTGTGTTGTGTTGAATAATTGGTGAATGCTTAATAATAGGCATAGTTGTGTCTTTATTTACTTTGTATTTGATTTCCACAAATTATTAAAATTTGGTTTGATGGATAAAGTTGGTATTAGTTTGATTTGTGATGGAAATTTGTGTTGATGAATGGTTGGTGAATGCTTAATAATAAGCATGGGATAGGTAAAATTATGCAAAAGTCATGCCGTTTTTTTTTAAAATCTCTCTGTAATTAATATTGTTTGATGTATGTGTATATGTCTAACAATATCTAATTTTTTTATCAGGTCCGTGATTCACCTCTCTTGTTTCCGCCTTCTTCCATTACTGTTCCTCTTTCCTCCTCTGTGCACAAGTAAGTAACTAAACCTTATTTTTTGTTTAATAAATGCAATTATGTATTTAAATATAAGTGCTAGTACATAATTTAGCTTCATTCCCTATTTGTTGATGCATTTCTTTTTTAATTTATTTTGTTGCTCCCTTGCAGAGACATATCAGAAGTGGTATTGCTGCATCTCTCGCACAAAGCCTACCTCTCAGGCACCAGTCTCCCCTGTCCATAAATCCTTAAAAAACAAGTACGTATTCTAACTCTCGATTCTTTGTTAATCTGTAAACCGGTTTGAACTTATACAGTGGAGAATTGAAAGCTTTGATTTGATGATCTGAATTTGCAATTGGTTTTCAGTTAGCTAGTAAAGAATTGATTTATTTTAATTGTTGGTTGCTGCCATTGTTGGAATGTTTGTGGTTGTGATGACTTTGGTGAGTGTTGAATAATAAGCACGGGATGTGTACAATTATGCAAAGGTCATGCCAAATTTTTTGTAGAAAAAGTATTCGTAATATTGTTTTAAACACCGGTTTCTGTTTTAGAAGTGCAACAATTTCTTAAATTTAAAATGGTAGTTTATTTTGTGTTTGCAACCTTAGAGTTAGGTAATGTTGTTAGTAGAATGTAGACTGTAATATCATCTTAACTGTTATTGTTATGCATCATAGTATTTATGTTATGAGTTTAACTGATGAAAATGCTTTATGATTTTTTTTTGCAGTGGATGATCACCCTATGGATGACCCCATTGGACGGCTTATCTCGACTGGAGAACCTGAGCCACAGCCGAATAGACCAAGTAAGCGGGTCACGAGAGGAGGAAAGAAGAAGAGAGGACCAGTTAGCAGTACACGAGACTGAGGCTGGCCCTTCACAGCAGACCGAAGAGGAGTCGGTTGTGCCACCAGAGGCGAAGAAGCAGAAGAAGAGAGGTGCAACACGTGGGCTGAAGGCTAACAAGGGCCCTCCTACAAAACCGGTCAACTTCAATCAATTCAACCAGCCCCATGGAAATTGGAAGAATGACTTCACCGCTTACGGTAGCCATTTGGTGAAGTCATATTGCGACATAAACCACACCTGGAAGCAAGTGCCTCAATCATTGAAGGATACTATGTTTCAGCGTCTTCAGGTAAATCTCTACATTATTACTATGATCTTTTGTGAAATAATAGAACATTTATGTTTACTTTACTAACTGAATGATCATGTACGTAGTCTCGTTTCTCCGTGGATCCCGCACTTAAAAACGATGTGCTATCAGCGATGTCGAAACAGTTCCGGGACCACAAGAATAAGTTGGCTGACAAGTTCATCTACAAGATGCCTACTCCAGAAGATCCAGATGAGCCAGATCATGGTGGAGACGGTGTGAGACCACCATGGGAGGTTTACGAGGGCATAACAGAAGAGCAATGGCTACAATTTGTTGAGAGGCGTCACACACCGGAGTTCCAGGTGCACTTTATTGTCATACATACATAAATTAATCTTAATTTCTTATGTTTTTTTGTGTTCAATTTCACTTAACATGATCCCATTAATTTATGCAGGCTCTCCGTGCGAAACAACAAGCAAATGCTAAGAAGAATCTGTACCCTCACCACTTAGGTGGAAAAAGTATTGCTCAAAGGGTACCAGAATGGGAGCAAAAGGGATATCTGCCCACGGATGGCTCATTGGATGCCAGTGGCAGAAGAAAGAATGAAGTGTGGGAGTTAAGCCACATTCCGAAGAACTCTACTCCCGAAAACCCTCAATATGATGAAGCCACGAGAGCAGTTATTGCACAAATGGTAAGTGATATCATTTCATTTTCAGTCAAACTGTTCATTTCCTTTGTATATGAACTTATGTTAAACTAATAATTGTATTTGTGTGTTATATTAGGGTGAATTAAGCTCTCAGCTCACCCAGGGCACCTGGACCTCACAGAGGAATGATGATCCTCTTACACGCGCTCTTGGTAAGAAGGATCATCCAGGTCGTGCCATTGGGTTTGGTGGGCACGTTGGTATCCGCCAGGCATTTGGCGCACCCGGGTCCAGAATCAGCCATGGACAGTCGATTAGCTACGAGGAGCACCTGAGAGTGTTGTTGGCTGAGATGGAGCAGAGGATTACTCAGAACGTCGACGAGAGGATCGCTCAGGCTATATCAAGGATTCAGCCACAGCAGCATGAAAGCCAAGAGGTTTCTCGACCACCAGTTGATCAGTCACCCATTCAGCAGCAGAGTGCACGGTAGTGAGAAGTAGTGTCCACTCGGCTGATCCATTTCCCTATGCATCTCTACAGGTTAGACTAACATTTCAATTGAGTACATGACGATTATGATTTTTAACTTGATCACTAATATCATCATAGAAGAATTCTCAATTTTATCTAAACAAGTTCCACATAACACTCAGGCACCCACTGAGTGCCATCTGTTTTTACAAATTGGAGTAGAAGAGGTCATGGTTGCATGGGGAAAACTTTTCCCCTCTCGTCCAAGTGATATTGTGCACGGTGAACCACTCCGACATTACCATGCACGAGTGCTTCTAGACGAATTTGTTGCAGAGCATGCTGACGTCGGTTTACCGGTGCCGATCCCACAAAGACCTACCGTGCGTTCTGCACAAACTGCGACAGTGCAGTGGCCTGCACGATTGGTCAGACTCCCTGGGCAGGTATTACTCTTAACCGTTGCTATAAAACTATTGGTGTACCACCTTGCATCCATATACTTAATTAGACTAATATCATAGGATATGACCCCACCGAAGACTGATAAGGGCAAAGGAAAAAGAATTGCCACACCTGTGCAATCAAAGGCATCCACAAATTTTGTGCTTAGACCTGCTTTGGTGGAGAAGAGAATATTGGCCGGCTTGTCGACCAATATGCAGATTCTGCATTCCTCGTTGTTGGTGCTACCACCAGATAGTGATTCCCTCATTGTGGAAGATCCCGAGCGGATATTTCACTATATAGTTCAAGGAGAAGATATACATCGATTTGGGATGTATATGTCCGACTTCGAGGAGTGCTTCAGGAGGGATTGGTTGAATGTGTCGATTATCAAGTCGGCCGCCATGTGAGTGACTTCTACCTTTTATATTTTGAATTCATTAATTGGTGATGAATTAGATGTTTGAATAAAAAGTTAATGACTAATGATATTGCCTCATAGGTGGGTGCATGATAAGGCGATCAATGTCTTTGAAGATCGAAGATTTGGATTCCTGTGTCCTGCTATGTGCAGTGAAGTCCAGATGACAAGTGATCCGCAAAGCCTTATGCAATATATGACGAATGCCCTCTATGAATGTTCGAACAAGTCATTTATTATGCTGCCATATCATTCAGAGTATGATATTTGACTATTTCTCTTAGTATTATCTAAAACATATAGTTTGTGTTAGTTGCTTAATGATTTCAACACATTGTGTAATTTGTGGACAGTCGACATTGGTCATTGCTTGTGCTGGTGATGGGGAAGCACCCACGAATCTTGCAATTTGACTCACTTGGTAAGGCTGCCAAGAGACCGAAGATCTCCACCGCAATACTGGGGTAATTATTTTGTTATCGTAAACAACATTATTTTACTTAACGTTAACTGTTTCATAACTTGCTACTGATGCTTAAAACTATATATATTGCTGATGTATATAGTTCCATGAGAGCTGCATTAAGACTCCAGGGTATAACAATGAAGAGTAACATCCCTTGGAACACTGTCAAGGTACTCTATTAATTGATAAATTTGTGTGATAATGTTTAAACTTGTTTATAACTGTCAATATGTGTGTTTGTATAGTGTCCGGTGCAGCCTGGGGGGTCAGAATGTGGATACTATGTCATGAGATTCATGAGTGACATAGTAGGAGCGGCGAACCTTTTACCAGAGCACTCGTTAGACATGGTAACATTCTTTGAAAGTTTCAGTTATGCTCTTTACATGTTGTTAGATTGTACGTTTTAGATTAATGTTCATTTTTTTTCAAGGCTTACGAACAAGTGTTCAAAGTGGTCAGTATGATGATGCTCAAATTGTTGAGATGCTTGAGGAATGGTCGGAGTTCGTCTGCACAAGTTTAATGAATTGATGATCATGAAGATGTTTTGCTAACTTTTTCGAGTATGTAAATATAACTCTGTACACTTGTGGATGGTGTAATGGTAGATTTGAATTGTAATGGTGTTTTTTATTGTATTTGTTTGAAAGTGTGAAAGTAAGTGTAATTGCATTGGTTTTGTTAACTCTCAAATTGTGGTGCGTCGTTGGTATTAATTGGGAGCTTTATAACTTTTTAAATGTGTGCTGGAGCTCCCTGTATGGATGAAGCATTATTACAGGTCTGATTGAATCAAATGTGGTGAATATATATATATATAAGCTGGGATGGAAAAAAAACAAAAAAAAAATATACCTATCTCGGCGGTTCTTAGAGAACAACCGCCGAGATAGGCCCTGGGATTGACCGTGTGTGAGATTGACCATGGGTCTATCTCGGCGGTTGTTAACAACCGCCGAGATAGACTCATGGTCAATCTCACACCCGGTCAATCTCAGGGACCTATCTCGGCGGTTGTTCTCTAAGAACCGCCGAGATAGGTACATCTAGTTCGGCGGTGCTCATTTCGGCGGTTCACAACCGCCGAAATAGGCCCATTGGAACCGCCGAAATAGGCTTTTTTCTACTAGTGTTCATCGGTATGAATCGAGCCACCTTGGTCAGTCGGTCAACAATAACCCAAATCATATTCAGACCTCCCCTTGTAGGCGGAAGCCCTACTACGAAGTCCATAGAAATGTCATGGAACTTCCACTCAGGCACTGGCATTGGCTGCACCATACCACCAGGCCGTCGGTGCTCAAACTTGACCTTCTGACAAGTGAGACACCTCAACACATAATCATTCACATCCTTTTTCATGCCAGTCCACCAAAAGTAACGTTTCATACCCTTATACATTTTAGAAGCTCCGGGGTGAATCGAAGTCGTAGAACAGTGGGATTCACTCAGTATGCGCTCCTTCAGCTCAGCGCTACTCCTCGGAATACACAGTCGGCCATTCAGCCTAATCAGGTCATCATCGTGGAGTCGGAAGTCATACTTCTGACCCTCGAATGTGCCATCAATGAGCTTCTGCCTGATCTCCAACATATACTGATCCGTCATCTGAGCACTCCGCACCTCTTCAACCAAGCTAGAATGAGAGACTAGCGAATGGAGAGAGTGTGCTCGGTGACTCAGTGCGTCAGCTACCACATTTGCTTTACCCTCTTTATACTGCAGATTGATGTCGTAGTCATTTAGGAACTCGACCCACCTTCTTTGTCTCATGTTCAACTCCTTCTGAGTGAACAAGTACTTTAAACTCTTGTGGTCAGAATAAATCGTCACACTTACCCCATACAGTGATGTCGCCATATCTTCAGTGCGAAGACAATGGCACCCAATTCTAAGTCGTGGGTAGGGTAGTTCTCTTCATGCTTCTTCAGTTGTCGGGAGGCGTATGCTACGACCTTCCGGTGTTGCATCAACACACACCCATACCTCTGCCTGATGCGTCGCAATAGACCTCAAAACCATTTGGACCGTCTGGTAAAGTCAGGACTGGTGCAGATGTCAGAGCATCCTTGAGACTCTGAAAAGAACTCTCACAGTCATCTGTCCACTCGAATGGTGCATCCTTCTTCATCAAGGAAGTCATCGGCTTCGAGACACTAGAGAAGTCCTTCACAAACCTCCTGTAATATCCTGCCAGACCGAGGAAGCTCCTGATGTCGGTAACTGTCTTCGGCCTAGGCCAGGTGCGCACTGCATCAATCTTTGCCGGATCCACAGCGATCCCGGCTTCAGAAATCACATGGCCAAGAAAAGATACTTGGTTCAACCAAAACTCACACTTTGAAAATTTCGCATATAACTGATTCTTTCTCAATGTTAGTAACACACTTCTCAGGTGGATTCGTGCTCACCCCTCGATTTCGAGTACACGAGAATATCATCGATGAGACTACCACTGACTTGTCCAACTGATCTTGGAACAAAGCGTTCATTAAATCCATGAACTTGGCTGGTGCATTGGATAAACCAAACGGCATAACCGTAAACTCATAATGTCCATACCTTGTTCTGAATGCTGTCTTCCCAATATCACTGTCACGGATAGCAATCTGATGGTATCCAGATCGTAGATCTATATTGGAGAATACTGATGCTCCCCTCAACTGATCAATAAGTCATCGATGCGTGGTGGTAAAGGGTAACGGTTCTTCACCGTGACTGCATTCAGCTCTCGATAGTCAATACACAGGCGGAGGCTACCGTTGTCCTTCTTCTTCACGAAGAGGACCGGCGCTCCCCATGGTGAAACGCTAGGGCGGATATAACCCCTTGTCGAGTAGGTCCTCAGCTGCTCCTTGAGCTCTGTCATCTGCTGGGAGCCATACGATAGGGCGCCTTCGCAATTGGTCCGGTGCCCGGAACCAAATCAATCTCAAACTCCACTTCCCGTGCTGGCGGCATGCCCGGCAGTTCCTTAGGAAATACATCAGGAAACTCCGACACTACCGGCACATCTGGGCTAAACTGGATCTCTCTCTATGTCCTGGACATAGCAGAGGTATACAGCACTCCCTCGTCGTAGTTCACGACACATAGTCATGGCGGTGATGACCTGAGTCGAAGGCTCCCTGGGCCTCTGGCGGTAAGATATAGTAACCCCAGATGGACTCCGAAGAAGCAGGCGGTGCTCGGCACACAGGATTCTACCCTTGTACCGCTCCGACCAGTTCATCCCGACAATTACATCAAAGCCAAGTCCGACGAACTCTATCAAGTCGATCGGAAACTCTTCACCTCTGATTCTTACAACAACATCTCGGTGGTAGCGGGTACACCTGATCCGCTCTTTCGACGGGAGAGTGACTAGGAAGTCTGGCATCTCATCACCGTCTAACCCTAGCCTCTTCGCAAAGGATAGCGAAATAAATGTATGTGAGGCTCCGGAGTCGAACAAGATTGAAGCGTCCACGCCATTGACTGGAAAGGTACCGGTGAGGATTGTGCCGCTCTTGCCGGCTTCTGCCTCATTGCAGACACTCAATATACCTCCCGTTCCGAGAGCACAGCCTAATTCATTGGCAAACTAATAAGTATTGGGTAAAACACGGTTGATATACTTCAAACAACTCCACTTTATTCATTAACACACTCTTTTTACAACATTCGTTGGCTTATACTTCCGCCACAATTAACACTTACAACATCCTTAACATACACTGGTTTATCACATCACATAATTATACAAGGCTTTAAAACTGTCTGATGGTCAAATTCAAACGTCCGGGTTTCATGTGTGTGGCATTGATCACTGCCGATGGTGCAGTATTCAGTTTGATCTTCTTGATGCCATGGTATAGCATCCTCGACTGCCCACCCATGATTAGTACATCTCCTGATTTCAACACTAGCTTTTTGCGAGATCAGCACGCTTTTGCTCGCCGTACACAAACACTGCGGTATCACCAATGGACCAAGACACCACGGGTACTCCCTTACTTAGAGACTCGGGTGACTCGTCCTTATTTGGTGTAAACCTAACCGTCCACCTTTCTGGTAGAAGTTCACAATACATAGATCCGTCTTAACACTTGGAATTGAATCCGTTTCAACTTGTTGAGCAATTCCCACGGCGTGGTTAATGACCGCAAGGAATTCCTCAGGTATACTTGGTACAGTTGCTCCATCTTCAGCTCGCACTTCTTGGTATGTCTTGGTGTAAGGGTTCCAGTCCTTACCCATGCACATCATCTTCAATTTCATCTTCGATCCGCTCGGGTATTCGGGTGTGTAGAAACCTCCAGGTTCTGCTCCCAGTTCGTCGCATCGTCGGATGATGTGGAGTTGTGCTTCCGGTGTCAGGTATCCATTTAAGAGTATCATACCTGGTTGGATGATCTGACATTGCTCCATAGGAAAGTCGGTGATGCTGATGGTGGTTTCTTCAGGGTTTGGTGTGGGTGGATTGGATAACAGATATTGAAGGTTCCTAAGTTTTCAAATTACCTAATTAGGTGTCCTCACATTATACTTTAACTGCTTACTTACATGGTCGTTACTCAAACTCACTAACACACATGCATGGAATGCGGTATGCAATCACTTATTTCATTCAACAGTTTAGGCGGTACCTGGTCTAGTAGAGGGCCCTGGCGCCTCAGACCGGTCCACCACATGCAGGGTGGCCTTGCTAGGTCCCGACCCCTTCCCCTTCTGGGAATCTGTGTACCTCTGATCTGGGGGTGGCTGATTCGCCGTCTTCGGGCCATCGGTGGTCGCGGTGGCCTTACCCTTCCATTGCCCCTTAGGCCTGTAGTTTCTGTTGTTCGGGTTCTGCCAGCACTCATAGTCGCGGTGCCCCATCTTTTTGCAGTATCGGCACTGCACATCAATACCCTTGCAGTCCTTGCCGGGTGGTCTCCGTTACACCACTTACAGTAGTAGTGGCGCTCCGGTCCAGAGCCCGTGCTAGCTGCTAACACATCACACACTCAGTACATACTTCACAAGTTAATAACACACACACTAGATTTCGGTATTGAAATTTGTTAATTACCCTTGGGTGGGTAAGAGCGTAAGGGCTTGGCCGCATACGCATAGGTGAGCTGCAGAGGCTCCTCAGCAGTGGTGGTCTGGGTCTGGCCCTTGCCACCCTGTTGCTGTCCTTTCTGGGACTGGGGGTATGGCTTCCTCTTCTTTCCTCCCCCTTGCCCTTGCGTGCCTTGGCCCTCGTTCATGGCCTTGCACTTGAGCGCACTCTCCTCGTCCCTCAGACGGACAGTGATCTCCATAATTGCAGCGGCATGGTAGCACTCCTATATTTAGGGTGTCAGTTATGCCCCGCCAAACAAATTCACATCACATTAACACATTGCACATACTTATTCACATCACACTGTAGTCCCATTACCTGCAAAGTAGTATATCCGGTTGGCCCCATGCCATAGCGTAGGCGGTAGCTCAGTCCATTGTAGAAACGGTTCACAAGAATCCGGTCTGAGTAACCCAGATCCGGTAGCAGGTGGATAAGTCCGATGAAGGCTGAGTAGTAGTTCATCTACCGTCATCTTATCCCCTTGCCTCAGAATGTCCAACTCCAGGCGCTTGGCCTCTTGCACGTGTATCGGGTAGTACTTGGCTCGCAACAGAGCCGTGTACTCCCTCCACTGAAAGGTCGGGTCAGCAACTATGCCCTCCCATACTAGCTTCCACCAACTCTGTGCCGAACCCTTCAAGTAGTAAGCGACAAGTCGAACCTTGGCCTCCTCAGGCACCGCCAAGGTCTCGAAGGCGGTCTCCATCTCGGAGATGTACGCCTCCAACTTACGGGTCGGTCTCCCCACTGAATGATGGTGGCCTCAGATCAGCCAACGCCTTGACCCAGTTGGTCTCTCGTGGCGGTGGCGGTGGTGGTTGAACTCCGGGCTGTTGCCCTGCTGCATCGCAACTACCAATGGGGTACCATCTGGGCTACGGCGGCTGCTACTGCCTCAGCCATAACCTGAGCCGTAGTATTCTCGCCCTGGTCACCCGTATCTCCAGCACCGTGTCCGTGGCCTCTACCTCTCGGTCGACCTGACATCTGAATTTACATGAACATTCGTTAGCAATATGCTTGCACACTTATCGGTCCAACGGTTGTAACGCTTTTCCGACTATAAGGTATTTCCACACTTAGTTAGTGGTTAACCTATCGATAACTGCTCACTTGATAACTATTGCTAGATTTCCTAACTCGGTATATCCCTAAGCTCGGCATTCTAGTCATCAGAGCGATACTTCGCTCTGATACCACTTTTTGTAACACCCCTACTACGCACATAACATTACTTGAAATTGCAGCGGAATTTAAACAACTAAACTATAACTAAACGATTGGTGCTACAACGCCGTCAACCACCCACGTGGTAACAAGGCTGAATAAATACAAGTGTATCGGTCTGATGATCAGACTCCCGAGCATAGAACTAATAACCACATATACATAAACATAAATGCCGAGTATTTACTTACATTCTTCACTGTAAACCGTCACTGTAAACTGTTCACAACCAAAATATATATCGCCACGGGAGCACAGGCGCATCCCGGGCCCAACATCCAAAAGTAATCAAAAGTAATCCTACATCCTAGGATCTAAAGCCATTCCGCTTCTTCGATCCTCATCATCCAGTAAAAGAAATATGGAGCCCTCGAGGGGGTCAGCAACCCTTGGCTGGTATGGTTAACGCGCAGCCCATCGGCTACCGGGATACGCGCAACTAATTGTCATGTTGACATGGCATTCATTTTAAAACACACAACTTATACATATATCATAACATGGGTATTGTACACAACATCACACATAACACACAAGAACAATTCCTTAAGGAAGAGAACCAACACAAATTAGTTCCATGGAGAGCCTAGAGAATGTTGCCATGCTCATGCCAAGCTCGTTACATAACTCGTTACCGTCCTGTTAGATTGAACGGATAACTTAACACAAGGTGCCTCGGATATAGTGACCCAAGCACACCGAAACAACACATAGTATGCCCCTGTGGCCCGACGTGAGTCAGTAAAATAGCCTTGGTTAAGCTAAAGGGAAGGTTGGGAACCAAATTGGAAAACAACCATAACATACAAAGAGAATCGAACCAGTTATGACATCGACTCCCATACTCACACGCGTGGCCGGAACAGACCGGACTCCTCACTTCCCCCGTTAGCACTTGTTAGTGGTTCAATATTGAACACAATAAACATTTCACAAAACAATTGGTTAAGTCTTGTTAGACACACACAAGGGAAGATAGAGTCATACTTAACAACATAATAATATTTAACAATTGTAAACTCATTACATGATTTAAGTCTTACAAGGTCATTAACCACAGAAAAAACAAACAACACACAAGCCGGTGTAAACCGGTAGGCAACAGACTGCAAGAAAACCATACCTTGGTCCTTGCTTCGACTGGTTTCCACATTTGAAGAATCCTATACACATTTAGTAACGTCGGTTAATTAATGTACTAATCCATTGTTAACTTTTACTTCACTTAACTAGTTATTTTATATTCACACTTTGTTATAACCTCTCACCCTTTTAAATTGTCATTATTACACTACTAGCATGCCTTATATAACTTTATAACATCATTACTAACTAATCCCTTTCATTAGACATCATTATCTAACCTTAAACTAACTTTTAAAAGTGGTCCGGGACTTGGTCCCCAACTAAGGTCCCGGACCTACACTTAACAAAACCCTCGGCCTGTTTTAATGGGGTGGTCCGGGACTTCATACAAGTCCTAGGTCCCGGACCAATGTAGGCAAATCTCTCGGGGGTAAATCAAGGGGTGGTCCGGTACTTCTTACATAACCTAAGTACCGGACCAAGACTTTGCAAGAATCCTCGGCCCTTTTAAATACATGGTCGGGACATCATCCAAGACCTAAGTCCCGGACCACTGCTACAGATTACATTTTGAACATTTTCTAAGTCTTGTTGCAATGGTTCTTCTTACCCATTAAATGTATAAACTTCCCAAATGATCTTAGGTATATTCTAATGCCAAAATATCATCTTAAGCACACCTAGTTCCTTATCTAACTTGTTACCCAATTTTCCTTAAAATTCACCAACACTTGTAACATTTCTTACAAGGTTTCTAAATGGTGTTTCTCACCTATGATAATCACTATCCCAAAATGCTTTCTCCTTACCATAACATCATCTCCCAAGCATCTTTCCTTAACAACCTAAACTTCTAGTTGATGTCTAAGTCCTTTTTGTTTCTAGAACACCCAAGACATTACTTCTCCTCTAGTAAAACACCTAAACATTTCTAACACTTCCTAGTTCACCAAATCTGTTTAAACACTTAGAACTTCTTGTACATTACCTAAACTTTGACATGAACTCTCCTAGAACATTACTAAACCAAAACACATTGTTTCACCATTAAACAATCAAGAACACTAAAATCCATCAAGAACATTCTTGTACACAAAACTTCACTCATTTAACACTACATCACAATATAGTGCATAATTTAAATTGCTTGGCACTTAGGCCCTTAAATAGCATGGCTCTTAGGCCCTTAAGATGCATAAATCTTAAACACTGAATTTCCCACATTATATTTGCCTTTGACCTGCAAATACACCCAACAATACATATGCCTTTTACTAAGCCCTTGAGAGCATTCTTCTAAGTCATTTACCATTGGCTCCTTAAATCATTTTCATAAGCAATATAAGCTCATTTCTCCTAAGACTTTAAACTACATTAGGTTAGCATATTTACCTCTTTTCCTCACAAACTTCTTTCTTGTTTCCTTGTTTAAAAATCGGTAAGGGTGTTTGATTTCTTGTCAACTTCTAAACAATATACAAATAATGCAATGAGTATACTAGCTTTATGCTTCATCTCATTGTAAACCCTAAATACATAGATTGCCTTAGAATATTTAGATGATTGTTTTACCTTGGATATCAAAGAAAGTTTGGATATGTAGCAAGAGAGGACTCCACCAAGCCCTTGGAAGATTCAAATGAAGCTAAAACAAGCAAGGTAAAGGACACCATTAAGGGTAATTTTCGGACAACACAAAAACATGAAGGAAACATCATTTTTCTTTGAGTTTCCTTACCTAGAAGCAAAGGAGAAAACAATATGTGAAAAGATGAGCTCAAGCTCCTCCCATGGAGATTCCTCTTGGCACCGAAATGGAGCTCTTGGAATTTTGAGAAGATAGGAATGAAGAGCTTGATGAGATTAAGAGAATGGTGGTCTTTGTTTTTGATTTGGCAAAGTGAGCTAGGAGATATGAGAGGTTGAAGATGGAATGTGTGTGGTACTATTGCAAAACCGTAAATGGAGAATGAAGAAGAGATAGAAGAGAGCTTGGAACCGTGGGAAATGAAGAGGGAAATGAGAAGTGAAGATAAGTTCACTTTTGGAGATATTTAAGTAAAAGGTAAATAGTGTTTTGCTTTATTAATTTTACTTACTTGATAACTACAAGGGGGAGATGACTCACCCTTATAAAACCCGGCCCCATATTATAACAAGGGGTATTTTTGTCTTTGTTGACCAATTGTCACACTTATAATGACATATGTTATAAACGTGCTTATTGTTTACTATTCACTAAAACAAGGCACATAGATGTGAAATTTTTGATTTCCCATTGATATAGACTTCCAAATGTGATACTAAGTAGTACACATATTAATTAAAGAGTAATGATGGATATTTAGCCATTCAAAACTCATTTACAAGACAATTTTTCAAAAATGTGCTTTAAGACTCCTTAAAGCACATTTTGTGTTTTACTTGTTTTCAAGCTTGGTTTTCTTTGGTAATTGGTTTAATATGTTCATTAGTATATAAATAAGGTCTGGTAAGTCATTAGTTCAGCTTATAGTAGAGTTTTACCCACAAGCTATCTATGGTTAGCTAATGCAGACTCTTTAGCATGCCATATTTAACTTAGACCTAACTATTGACATTATTTGAGCTTTTGCATTGCTTGATTTGTGTTACTTGTTAATATTTTTAATGTTTCTATGGAATTTCTTTTAGTTTAATATTATATTATATTTAGTATATATAAAACTAGTTTGGGGTATTTCATTATTAATGTTCTTGTTGTGGTAGATTAAATAATCATTGATTAAAAATGCTTCCATGGACCAGGTTATGTATGATTTCTACTTTTATAATATCATACCTATTATTAATATAGATAATTAATAATATATAATATTATGATTTATGCTTTGATATTATGATGATTATATCATAATCAATGAATTTAAATATACTACAAAACCATAATTGTTAAAAATTTATAAATTAAGTTTTGTCTTAAGAATATAAAGATATGGAATCGGGACACTCTTCTAGTATCAGCACGAAGATGAAGACTCTAATAATAGCAATGATATATTTCGATGAGAAATTGCACAAGCATAAGCATGAAAGTAATCATATCCAAAATCATACCACCACCATAACTACTAATTTACCATCTACGACTTCCCTGCGTAACTCATATCTTAAGGGAAGCTAGTATAAGAGATATTATGTTCAAAGTTGACATCTTTGTAGGAAAAGTATAAATTCTAGGTATTTTCCGTGGGAAACATCTATTTACAGGTTGTAGGATTATTCCATATGTTTCCTAAAATCTTCAACACTCTTTTTCATATAAATCTCGATTTTGGTTAAATTAGACGTGAGGTCGAAGGCATGAGAGAAAATGTTAATTAGATTCATTATCTGTCTAACGGGTCCTCTTTTGCTTTGCAAATTAGCATGAGGTCATTAGTAAAGTAAAGGTGAGTTAGAACCTATATCTTGCACATAGGCAGGGGTGGAGCCAGATTTTAGTATTTTGGGGTCACTTTTAAAACATTAGAGGGGCCTCATCATAGAAGTTAATTTATTATAAGTATATATTTGTTGATTTTTTAATTGGGGAGCCAAGCCCACCTAACTAACAACCTAGCTCCGCCACTGCATATTGGATGGAACTCAAAGTCCCTCTTTCTCCCTAAACTTGAGAGGGGTTTGCTGAGATATTTCATGTATTGAAAAAAAGGTCATGGCTTAACCTAGTTTTGCCTATGAAGAAATCCCTCTATCCCCAATATCAATCATATCCCACCTTTCTATCTGTCATCAACTTCTACTACAAAGTCTCAAATTAAAAAAATATATAAAATCAAAACTACCTCTTCGATGCTGAATCATCCGCCGTTCGTAAATCAACAGAATCACTCGGGAACTCATGAAGGAATCCTTTCATACACCGGTGGCGGCGGTAGGGCTACTGCTGGATCTATCTCATCTTCCCCACTCTTTGCTATTTACGTTGCCGCTTTGTCACCTTCTTCTTTGGTGTTGGACGCAATATCTTATATCTAGAAGTCCGCTTGAATATTTGCTGATGAAAAGCTGATGAAGTGAAATCAGTCAGTGGTGGCGAATCTATATTAGGAGTGTATAATGTGAAGGATTTTTTTAATTCTTTCGTTTGTTTCTACTGGCTATGGGTACTTGAAGACTTCGATTTCTATGGTTTGGTTGCTCAATCGTTTCGTTTCTTACTATTTTGCTTGCTCTTTATTTTTTAGTAGTCACATTTTTTAGATTGGAGATATTTCTTGTTAAATGTATGTTGGCTAAATGGGAAGAAATATGGTGACCAAGCATGAAATCTGGCAACCGAGAAGAATCCGGCGACCGAGAATCAGAAATCCGGCAACCGAGAACGGCGACCAAGAAGAATGTTGGCGACCAAGAAGGAAATCCATCATCCTACAAATATTTGACTACTAGATGTTTGTCTTTCAATAATTGTAATCTTCCAATCTAAACTTTGTTTTGCGGGGGTGTAATAGAGCATAGACCCATAAGGCCCGTAGAGGTATACCCAAGTCTAAAATGCTCTATAGAATCTCTATCTACCCTATATATAGTGTGTTTTAGGATTGTAACTCAAGATTTAGGTGAATGATCAATGTTGTAGTATAATATTAATGGTATATGTCTCGTCAATAAAAAAATACACGGATACAAGATTAACCGATAAAATCGAACTGAACTAATAGTTAACCGGTCTAAATGAAATTGAATTTTAGAAAACCGAAGACAGGATTAACCAGAAACGGTTAACCTACCATGGGAAGCCCTAGTTACAAGAGTGCCTTCAGGCTGCCAAGGTTAGTGTAGTGCTGAAACATTGAAATCTTTTGTTGGGTAGAAACTTAAGGGCAGGATAGGAAATAATGTGGAGGATCATCCACATCTATCAGTACCACTTGAATTCGATCCGTCACTCGCTAAACATCACCCCATCCCACATGTCATTCATAAATGATTAAGATTAATCAAATAATATAAGTAAATTTTTCTCAGTTTTTGAAAAGCATTATGGATCTGATTAAATAAATTCAAAATAATTTTAGGGCCTAAGTTTTTTATAAAAAGAATTCTAAAGGGTTCAATTAGTAATATTTTAACAATTAAAACAAAATTGTAATCAATTAATAAATCAATTGATTAACCAGATACTCTCTCCATCCCTCTTTGACCTTTTTATTCACTATTTGGCCTTCTCATTCACTATTTAGGCATGTCGTTTGACTTCAATATTTAACATATAAGATAACATAATTTTACAAATCTAAATTTTGTAACGGAATCCTTATGTAAAAAACTATATGTTGTAGAAATTTGTTTTATAAAATTATTTTATTTATATGTTTAATATTGAAGTGGA
Source organism: Limonium bicolor (assembly GCA_023374045.1). Taxonomy (NCBI): domain Eukaryota; kingdom Viridiplantae; phylum Streptophyta; class Magnoliopsida; order Caryophyllales; family Plumbaginaceae; genus Limonium; species Limonium bicolor. The sequence goes on along the minus strand of CM041777.1, from coordinate 185,650,186 downwards.
AAAACATGTCAAAAGAATAAATAAGAAGGTCAAAGTAGGACAATGATAGTAATAAATAAGGTGACAAATAAAAAAAATCATCATTCATTTCCAACCGATATGTCCGATTCTGTTTATTCAAATGGAATGGACCTTGGGTACATACTCTCATCGCTAGCCAAGCCTAAGAATTTAAAACCCTCGGGCCAAAATTAACATTAACCACAACATGGCAGATACCCTCCCTTTTTTACGTAAGCCGACCCGATAACATTTTTTCTTTTTAAGGAAATTTCATGACATACCTTCCCAAGGTTTTGAATGAAATTTACGAAATATCCCTGAAGTTTTATTTTTATTACGAGATACCTTCCACGTTTCATATTTTTTATGATATATCTTTGAGGTTTCATTTTCATTACGATATACCCTCGAGGTTTTAATTTTATTACGAAATGCCCCTCTGTTCATATTTTGATATATTATATTTTTATATCTTCACTTTACCATCGCACCATATGCCCCAATAACATCAGTGTTATGGTCAAAAATTTTTAAAATTTAAAATATGAACAAAATACACATAAAAATTAAAGATCAATTAAAATTTGAATTCAATTAAAAAACATAAATAAAATTATAAAAATAAATTAAAATAATTAGAATCATAAAAGTTTAAAATAAATAGAATTGACTAAACAATAAAAAATTTATTTATTTAACACATATATTATTACATAATATAAAAACTATTATAACGGTGACTTAAAATCGTAAAAATTTTATTAAAATACATTTAATATAAGATATTATTAAATAATTTATGACTTACAGTAAAAATTTAACAGCAATATATTATTTGATGTCAATAATCACAAAAAAATGATCATATTTTATGATTTTTATACTTTATTTTTCTAAAATAAAATAATTTTTTTATATACTATATGAAATTGTTATTTTTATATTCTTCATATTTTTGATATAATTTTCTACAATTTTAATTCATCTCTACCTAACACCTTAACAATTTATGTTTATTTTTAGAATAATTTAATTTTTATTTTTAGTCATTTCTATTTATTTATTTTTTTCCTGTTTATTTAATTATATGCATTAATATTGATTTCAAATTTATATGAACTTTAATTTTTTGTACATTTTATCCGCGGGATTATTATAGGGTATATGGTGTAAGGGTAAAAGGGATATCTTGTAATCAAATTAAAACCTTAGAAATACATCCTAATAAAAATGAAACCTTTTGAGAAATTTCCATTCTTTTTATTTTGAAATCGGCCCCGATAATAGACGTTCGAGGGACTTCCCCTAAGTTCTGCCAGAAGCCCGTCTATAGAAGACACCATGATCCATAGAAAAGCATTATATCAGATCCACAACATGGTAACACGATTAATGAGAAAAGTGAAGACAATGACGATGGGCATAAACAAGGAAAACATGACTCCTACTAGTGTTTCTTCCAGTCTCGATAAACACGAAAGAAAACACATTTTGACAACACACAAAGCTTTTAGATGCTCCTTCACCCAAAAGTACTACTGACTACCTCTCACCACCTACATACATATTACTGCTCATCCCAGACTCTTTTAGCTTTCTTTTTTCTTTTTCTTTTTTTACAGCATGACCTGAAACACTTGATGATCCTCTACAGCAAATCAATAACCACCTCAATCAGCTACAATCATCTCAAATACACCTGTCCGTCCCCAGGACCAAAACATAGAAAACAGTATGATACATCCATCCCTCTTTACCAAACAGGATCTTCGGTCATTCGTTGCTTGCACCATCAAAGCTTCCCATAGCATCTGCCCTCTTCTTCTCCTCCAATTTTCACCCCATACCTTAGCCTCTGCCACCGCTCTCTCCCTATCCAATCCTTTGTTCCTCGGTGTTCTGCTAGCACTAGCTGGACTTCCTCTCTGAGAATCTCCATCATCACCACCGGGACCCCACCTTCTTCCAGATCCAACACCACCAGTCTCGCTCCTTACGGACTCTCCTCCGGTACTCAGCTCTCTCACATGCTCCCCTTTTTTTCTCCTTGTCTCTGGTGAGCGTTTCACAGTCGAAGGAGAACCGAGCTGGGAGCCCCCAAACCTATCCGGGCTATCCAGGCTTTCTCCACCTCCATGGCTTCTCCTGTCGTCTCGGCTCCTACTACCTGAGGACGAGCCTGCTCTACTGCTTCGATCATTGGGCGCATTAGGATCAAATGTTTGGGAGGCCAAGTACGTGAGAGCAGTTACCACATCTCCTATCAATGGCCTTGTCGCTGCCTGTTCTTGTAGGCACATGGCAGCAACGGCAAGAGCCTGGTATAGCCCTCTCATTGGGTAGCGGCCTTGTAGCAGCGGGTCAGCCATTTTGGGGAACTTTCTTCTATCTTTAAACAATGGGCGTGCCTGTGAAAAAACAAACAAAAGAAATTCCGTAAGCTTGCCACTTACCTTCGCAGACTATAGTGTGTAAACCAAAAATAACTCAAAGATAGATGTCAAGGCAGCTGGATAGTATGAATGCACATGAATTTGACAGTGCAACAAATTCAACAAATATGTCACCCGACCAGCATTATTCCCTAAGTTGTCCTCCAAAATCTTTATCTTCGTCTATGTTGCCACACTCATGGATAAAATGGTAAACTGACATCACTCAGATGAAAAAGGTAAAAAAAGTAAAAACATGGAAAGGCTCACTTACCCAAGCAACAAGATTGTGCTCCCCGTGAGCTCTATTGTTGTCAATTGCCTTTCTCCCAGTGATCAGCTCAAGAAAGACAACACCAAAGCTATAAACATCGGATTTCAAGGTGAGCTGGCCGGTCATCGCATACTCTGGAGCGCAGTAGCCATACGTGCCCATAACCCTAGTGGAGACATGGGTTTTGTCACCAACTGGTCCAAGTTTAGCCAGTCCAAAATCTGAGAGCTTTGGGTGGTAGCTTTCATCTAAGAGTATGTTGGATGATTTTAAGTCTCTGTATATAACTGGAGGGTTTGCTTTGTCATGCAAATACTCCAGACCTTGGCTGCACCAGCTGCAATCTTCATCCTGGTATTCCAGTCCAGCGGCTCCTTGCCTGGTGGGAGGTCTGCAAAATCAAGAAGCACGGTACACGACTAAATTAAGGAAGCAAAGTTGACAAGGTTCATGAAAGTTAAGATAACCATTGTGGTGAAATTTGGAAGTAAGATGACTTGATAGATCACATAAGACAAGTAAGTTCGAAGATCAAATTACTATCTCCATCATACAATATCCTTTCCCATGAGGGAAGAGGGTGATAAAAATAAAAAAAGAAAAATGTTATTCAATAAAATGGCAGAGTTTAGTGGATGTTGCATTGAAAAGCAACTAGCATTTTAGCTGTCCAAACATTTTTCAGTTTTTCATAGTTATTTAGCCTTTACAATACTTAAAGAAGAGAAAACAAAGCCTAATACGTAGTAGCATGTGCTTGGTTGATATCCATAGAATGCTTTGTTCGGCAGCTTTTCTTTAAGCCATTATATATGGTCAGCACTTGAGGTTCTACCCGTCCCTTGCTAGCTTCAAGTATTAATAGTAAATACATTCAAAAACACCAATGCATAGCATAACAGTGAGGTAAACTCATGCAAGTTTTTTCATAAGTATATGTAAGAGCACTCAAATGTAAACAAAATGGACCATTGTTCTATTCCAGAAACAAGATGATCTTGCTAAGCATAAACCCTCCATCTCAAAAAAAAATCTAGGATATCAGAACTTCACACACCACAATATTTCATCTTTGCATAGGGTAATGCAGTTCATGAAATCAAAAACTTGAAAGAGAATATAAAATTCAGTTCAAAATGAACATGTGGAGTTAAGTTTGAAAAAGAAACAGACCAAATAAAAAACAGATAATACAATAGTTCTACTATCTTCATGCACTGCAAATAGACCTTGTTAAAACCACAATCAGGTCCCTCCACAGCTTCAAGTTCTAAACAACTACAATATTTTTCTGAAACATCAATGCCATGAGGATAGATGACTTCTAGCAAACACTAATGACATTCCCCACACAAATCATGTCTTACACTATAAGCAAGATAGAGAAACAACAGTTACACTGAAGATGTAAGCTACACTTATACTTTCTGTTTTCGTATTCTCTGGTTTTAACCGATTACATTCTAAACATCACATTTGGGATATGCACATTGTAACATAGAATCCTCATGTTGGGCAGTAGTTTAGCAAATGAGATAGCGTACTAAGAAGACATATACTTGTTTTACTTTGCAAAGTCAAAGAGCATCCAAGTTCTGTATCCAGGCTTTAGTAGCAACATGAGGCACGGTTAGCACTTAGCACAAGTTCTACCACAAAATAAGCAAATCATATACCAAGCTATGATCCACAATCCCATTTGTAGTCAATCACTTCAGTGAAAGTCTTTATTTAGATGCTCGTGAACTGGAATTACTTGCACAACAGAAATGAATTTGTTTACTACTTTTCCTTTTCACCAAAGTTATAGATTAAAATTGCTAAGATTACTGCAACACAAAAGAAAGGTGTGGAGAAATTGTAGGGAAAACTAACGAAGATGCCAATCCAGTCCACTGCAATTCTACAAATAATTGCATAGACGAGTTCCTAGAGGTATTACAACTACGCTAACAAAATAGCAACTCCGTAATACACAAAATTTAGGCTTACACACCATGCAAATTCAGGCTGCATTCTTTCCCAAACTCCTGCACCAAGCTTCTGGAACTTGTAAATAATGCTTCTCTAATGAAAAACTAAGCATCTTTTAATGAAACCAAACCCCATGAGGGAGCACAACCCAAACACACAATTCCTCAAAACTAATTAGTATTCTAAACCTATGCGACTATGCCACTTTTCGATGATGTAGTGTAGTTTTACCAACATTTTGGGAGCTGGGAAGCCAACACAATTGTTGGCTCTGCACAAGAAATGATCAGAATAACATGTTTACTCCAGGCTTTGATGTTTGTATTTCACAATTTCATGGGTATATAGTTACCAAACTTTGAGACTCAAAAACCAAAATAAACTCAAACTTCATCTTCTGGTGATCCTAACACTTAGTAACTTTGTGTTATTACAACAGTAAATGAACTCAGTTTACTATTGAAAAATTCCTCATTACACAAGCAAAGATCAACTCCAGGCCCCAAGAAAGAAAGGGCAGAAGACATACTCATTAAACAATTGCTCCTGCTGCTGGACTAAAATTGATGAGAAACATCAAATTGTCAATGCGAAACCACTGAAAACCTCAATATATAAGGTTCATCCTAGCATTGCACACATTTCTTCATTCTCAACTCTCTTATAAGTTTTCATTAGAAGCATGAAGATTATCACCAAGTGCCGGGTAAAAATCACTATATATACTCATAGAACAGCTGAGCCTCCTAATTTTTTTGGAACAGATCCAAACGTTCAGATTGTCAGAATAAGATAAAGCAAACCACATTAAGCATGATATTTCGAACTTGGAAATGGCAGATGCTAATTGGACACCAGAATTTACTTCACGATTTAAGTACGAAACTACAGAAATGAACGCCAATCAGAAAACATCAAGGTTGTAGGTTGTAGCATGTGAATGTACCATCAAGAGTAAATTAGTGCAAGAGCGTTAGACAAGGAAGAAGACATAGGCCTCTCATTAAGGATCAAAGTCCACAACTTGCAGAAAAAATAAAATACTATGTATTGAGGATAACTAGCCACAGTAGTGTGTACCAATGTATTGACATTACGTTATCTTAAGCTAACGACATAAGTTACAATTAACGATGTGTAATCTAAGTAGAAAAGGTAGAAAAGCGGAAGACGGCAATACTGACCGTGTAAATGATCTTCCAGTGATCCCAGAGGCATATACTCATAGACAAGGAGGCGCTGGTCACCATCAGCACAATAACCAATTAGATTCACTAAATTAGGATGATGTAACAGACTCAGCATGAGAACTTCCACCAAGAACTCCCTGTTTCCTTGGAGGCCATTTCGATCAAGTTGTTTCACTGCAACAACCTGCTAGATAATCATTCCATTATATAAAAGAACCAGCATGGAATATGAGAATTGAGAAGCAACCTTACATGAGTATGCATATCCTGGTCGAGTGCTAAAATGCAACCTAATCAGGAATATGTGTATTTTGGTAGAAACAATAACATTGATGACCAGAACAAAAAACTAGGGAAAATATCCCAACTTACCTGTCCGGTGCTCTCTAACTGACCCTTGTAAACACGTCCAAACCCTCCTTCCCCCAGCAAACATTCAGGTTTGAAATTTTTTGTGGCAGCTGCAAGCTCCCTGAAAGTGAATGTCTGTGCAGCAATATGAGCAGTTGTACTATCCTTTGAAACCAATGGTCCCTTTTGGCATCAGACCCATTCCGAGTCACTGATTTATCTAGTGAAACAGACGGTAGATTATTATGAATATCTAATGATAATCAAAAGCATGTATCTAAGTAATGCAAGCACAGGACACAGCCAGAAATGTAATTTGCAAAATCCTACATTTTCCATGTCATGACATTACACAAGACCGATAAAGAGACAGTTTAGCTTTAACAAACAGTTAGCAGAGCAACCAGAAGAAGTATGAACTAGAGGCTAACCAATCTTAGATGTAAGAACTCCAACTGAGAGATGTAGCAAGCAAAAAGGACAATAGTTGGTCATATGTCTCTCAAAAAAAACAAAGAAAACATGGTGTAATTGTATAAGAGCCCACTTTTGTCAGTGTTTTAAATTTATCCGAAAAAAATGCAAGACCCAGAAACCAAGAATCACATTGTTTTGAAGTTCTGAACAGTCAAAGCAGAACAATTTCTCAAGATTTAGGAGAAATGTACAATAAGCCCCAAATTATGAGCCACTGGGCACAGCTAAGAAAGCTCGGCCCGCCACATGAGAGAAACGTGACAGGGAGGTCGCCGACGAAGTTCACCAACTTCAAACTACAACATGTTTCTAGAATAACCAACTTGAGCAAACCTTAAATGAGTAAAATTCTATTGCGCAGACACGGAATTCAGTTCAAGAAGTAGTTAGATAAGATTATGTCCGATAACCAAGCTCAAGACATTACAAGATCAGACGGTAAATACGATAGAAAGGGAATAAAGAGAGATCAGATCAACGCAATAACGGGGGAAGGCCGATCTGCGTTCAATTAAATTAATCAAGAAAACTAAATTCCGCCACTTGGACGTCCTGCCTCGCCGCAACGTCACCGAATAAAGAAAAGGACGGCTGCCCTTAAAAACATCCCAAGAACTCTCCCAAACAAGATAAGGAAAAACCTCGTTACCTGTGGTAATTTTGCCCCCATGGTGGTGAGACTGGCCAGCTGCATCTTTCATATAATCTTTCTTGGAAAACTTCCTTAGCACCATTCTCTACTATATTTGATGATCCAAAACATGGAAACACCCACCCATGTCCAGCAGCAATTCGAGCAACCGAGGAATCCCACAGAAAACCAACTCCCAAAATACGTGAATTTCACAACCGTTCACTTTATTTCCTGTATCTACACTCAACATTCGCTTCTCATCCCCCCAAAAAACCTCAAACTAGGCACACTAAGAGAGGACGGAAATGGAGAATTTGGACCAACCACTCGGGCAATTCTTTCCGTCTCTCAACTCAGTTTCTGTCTTCGCCCCGTCGTAGCCCCACTCGTGTGGGGATCCATTTACTTGCAAAAGTAAACGAGCGAAGATCAGCGCAAGTTCCTACGCTCGAAGGGATCAACAAATCAGGGAAAAAAATGGTCGGAATTGTTTAGAGAGAGAGTGTGTGAGGGACAGATGGAGAGGAGAATGGAGAAGGGAAAGGGGGAAAGTTAGTATATTAATTTAAGGGGTAAATATAAATGATTTCAGCGGTTTGAGATGACTCGGGTGAAATGCGAATATTTTTGAATCTGTATTTCTGTACTCTTATTTCCTTACATTGACTACCGTGTAATCTCCAAGACCTGGTTAACAGAATCAAAGCTGTAATGCCGCATTTCATTTCAGAAAACCAAGGGGCGTTCGTTTCCCACATTAATCTCCCCTCCAAGATGAGTGTGACATTAATGTTTATTTTATTTTACACATGTCAACATGTTATTTGTCCACTTAAATATTTGATCCACTCAAACTATAACTAAAGCCACATGTCCTCTCTTTATTTGTTAACCAATGTTACAAAAGTAACCAGACCAAGCTTAATTGGAAACGCCTCCTTTGCAGCGTTTGATCGAACGCCCCCCAAATGATTTTTGTTGAGGGTATTATATCCGACCAGATCTTAGTAGCCCATGAACTGCTTCATATGATCCGTACGTCTAAGGTTAAGTTGAGAAGACATTTACGTTGATATGTCTAAAGTATTGACCACGTGGAATGAATGTTTGTTCTAGATGTTTGGCTAGCATGGGTTTCCATCCTCTTTGGATTTCATTGATTAAGAAATTTCTCACCTCTGTAACCATGAATGTTCTTATAAATGGGTACCCTAGTGATTCTTTTAAACTACAGTGAGGCTTTGTCAAGGGGACCCCTTCCCACCTTTTCTCTTTGTCTACAGCATGTAGACGCTCAATCTATTTTAAAATTGACTGCAGATACAGGCCTTTACACTGACTACAATATGTGTGTCTTGACCTCCAATCACCAATCTATTGTTTGCTAATGACTACATCATCTTTGTATCGACCATGTCACAAAATGTGAATTCGCTAAGTCACATTCTGGATGATTTCACCTCTTCTTCGGGATAGTGTATCAACACCAACAAATTCACAATTATGTTCTCCCACGGTCTCTCGCAAACCTCTTCTGTGACAACATATCTTTAATTCTGGCCCCACGTCAAGTTCATGACCTGGGTGTGTATTTGGGCTTCTCTAGTAGTATTGGCCGGAATCGTATTTCAATATTCACCTACATCAAGGATCGTCTGTTCAAACGCCTACAAACTTGGAGTAAGCAAGTTTCTTAGGCTGGTCGAGCAGTTCTTATTAAGTATGTTCTTCAGGTCATCCCTACATATGTAATGTCGGTAATTAATCTTCCTCACTCTTATCTTAAGAAACTTCAGTAGTTAATTGCTAGGTTTTGATGGGCTAGTACTTCTAATACAAAATCTATTCATTGGCGTAAATGGTCTGACATGTGCAAAGATCTGGGTTCAAGGGGTATGGGCTTCCGCGTGATCTAGTTTCTTTACTATAGCTTTGCTGGCTAAGCAACTATGGAGGGTTATTCAACCCCCCTCACTCTTTGCTAAGGAGGCTCTACACTGCACGATATCTTTCCTCTTATTCCCATAATGTTTGGAAGTATGACTCACATGCTCTATCAAGCCCTATCTAGCAGTCACTAATGGGAGTAAGAGATCTTTTGGATTATGGGGCGCGGAAAATTATTCATGATGGTCAAACTACAAGTATTGCGGTTAGTTGGATAGTCAATAAACCATGAGGTAAGCCTTACTTATGGAAGGTCCCCGTTGATTTCTTAGACAGTGGACAGGTGGCAGCTCTTCTTTCCCCCTGAAAACATCCCAGCTAATTATTCAAGACCAGAGCTCCAAACACAATGAAAAGGAAGACCAGAGACCAGACACCGGAGAGGAAAGGAATAATGAGAGAGAGAGAGAGAGAGAGGGGGGGAGGGAGAGTTTTATTGAATAGAGTGTTCTGATGTATTACAACCTCAACTTACTAAGGACTAAAGCAGCGACCTATATATATAAGTACAACTTATATGTACCTATATACATGTGTAACGGTCAGAACTAACAGACATAATTTATATTAAACTAACCTATATAAACCATCTTAACAGCCCCCCTCAAAATAAACATCCTCTATGCTTGTTTTGCCTTCGGTGGTTAATGCAATTCTGACTCAGAAGTCGAATATTGCTTCTGTACATCCTCAACATTCAGCTGCTTTAAAACTAGAGGATAGGCACCCTTAGTAAACACGTCCACCAATTGATGTTGTGATGGAATGAACTCTACCCACACAAGTCCTTACTGCATCTTTTGTACAACAAAGTGGCAATCCACCTCAATATGTTTTGTTCGTTCATGGAAGACTGGATTTTTGGCTATGTGTACGGCTGCTTGACTATCAGATCTGAGTGGTATTGGTTGTATTCCCTTTATTCTCAACTCATGTAACAACCTTGTTAACCAGCTCACTTCTACTACTGTCTGCCTTAGTGCTATGTACTATACTTCTGTAGAAGAAAGAGCCACGTTAGTCTGTTTCTTTCTTGGATTTCCAAGAGAGTGCACAACCACCAAACTCAATATAAAAACCACTTATTGACTTTCTTGTGTTGGGACATCCAACCCATTCTGAATCACGGTATGCAATCAATTCAAAATTCTTAGAACTATTCAACATAAGTCCATAACTGGAAGTTCCCTTAATGTATCTAAGGGTATGTAATGCAGCCCTCATATGCAATTATGTTGGTTTATTCGAAAACTAACTCAATAACTGTACACTAAAACCCAAATCAGGTCTAGTGTGTGTCAGAAAACTCATTTTCCCTATTAGTTTTTTGTATAACATGGGGTCTGTAAGAGGTTTTCCATCTTCCAGCAACAATTTTTCATTCAGATCTAAAGGGCCTGTTGTACTTTTCAATTGTTCACAGCCGAATTATCTAATAAGTTGTTCAGAGTAGTTTTTCTACAACAGATTCATACCTTTTTTTGTCCTAAAGAATTCTATTCCAAGGAAACTCCCCAAACTGCCCATATCCTCTATTTTGAATTTCTTATCCAAATCCCTTTTCACAAATTGGATCATATTTAATATTATCCCCGGTAAGTAGTACATCATCAACATAAACAGCAAGAATAGTTACCCTTTTCTTTACTTCTCCTAATAAATAAGGAATAATCATTCAAAGACTGAACAAACCCCAAAGAGAGAAAGAAAACCACTCAATTTTCATGCCATTGCCTTGAGGCCTACTTTAATCCATATAGTGATTTTCTTAATTTGCACACTTTTCCTTTGTTGTCTACATTATATCCTAATGGTAATTCCATATAGACCTCTTCATGGAGGTCTCCATGAAGAAACACGTTACTGATATCTAGTTAACATATATCCTACTCTCTCTTTACTGCTAGGATTATAATGGCTCTAATGGTGGTGAACTTTATGATTGGAAAGTTTCCAAATAGTCTTATCCCATATTTCTGATTATACCCTTTAGCAACAAGCCTCGCCTTGTATCTCTCCAAGGTACCATCTGCCTTGTATTTTACTTTAAAGACCCACTTTGAACCTATTGGTTTCTTTCCCTTTGGACATTCAGCTATATCCCAAGTCTTGTTCCTCTCTAAAGCATGTATTTCTTTTTTCATAGCCTTTATCCAGCATTCATTTTCTATTGCCTCATAATAATCTTGTGGTTCTATACCCCTATTCTCCATAGTACTACAACACTGATAATCAACTTTTCCTTCTGTGATGTTTTCATCTAAGGACATAATAATAACCTCACTAGGCTGAGCTATAGTAGGGGCATGGGTATTACTAAACAGATCATCTTTCTGTAGTAAAATAGACAGTTTTACATATAATAAGGCAGTAAAAGAATCACAAGAATCGGATTCAATTTCAACTACTTTCTGATCTAGCATGGATGATGGATTATTAAGCAAATTTGAGGAAATAACATAAGACTTCCCTTTTTCTGGGAGCGATATACTTCCCAACACATAATCTTCCATATAGGTTGGTGTTTGTCTCTCCCTTGTTGATTTCCTCAGGTCTGTTGCAATCTGTCAAGTCTGGTATTGTACAATCTGAGTAGTCTCTCTTTGCTGGTTTACACTTTCTCCTTCCTGTTCTGTATTTTTCTCATAAACATCATCAGTAGCAAAAGTATTTTCATAATCTTCAGTATCTTCTATTAATAAGGGAGGCCTCCTCATCTGATGGTTTTCTTTCATGGTTTCTACCAGAGGGTTATCAACGATATGGTTTTGTGTGTGTCTTTCCTTTTCTGATGTTGTAATGTGATTAACCTTAAAAGGGAAGACAAGTTCATAAAAATGTACATCCTTGTTGATAATCACTTTGTCATTATCTAAATCAAACGCTTTAAACCCCTTTTTGTTTGGTGGGTATCCTAAAAACACTCACTTTACTGATTTGGCAACAAATTTATCATGCAGAGGAGAATTTATGTGCGTAAAACAGAGAGAACCGAAACATTTCAAGGTTTAGTAATCAGGTTCTTGTCCATGTAGAGTTGCATAAGGGCTTTTTCCTCCTAGTACATCTAACGACATTCTGTTTATTAAATAGACAGAAGTTAAGATCTTTCTCCCCATAATTTCAAAGGCAAACCAGATTAAAACATCAAACTCCATGCTGTTTCTAAGATATGGCGGTGTTTTCTCTTAACTACTCTCCATTTTGCTGTGGAGTATGTGCACAAGTTGTTTGGTGTTGAATTCCTTTTTCTTTGTAATATTCTATACCCTCCTTTGATGTTCCTAGCTCGTATGCGTTATCACTTCTAATTATTCTCACTTTGGCTTTAAATTGAACTCTAACCTTTTCTATGAAATGTTTAATCACCAGAAAATGTGTGGATTTTTGTGAAAGGAAATGCACCCAAGTTGCACGTGACTTATCATCAACAAAAGTTAGAAAGTATGTAAAATTGGCATAAGTCTTGGTTCCATAGGGACCCCATAGATAAATATGTATGATTTCAAAATTTTCTTTTGATATGGTATTGTTGATACCAAAAGGAAGTCTATGACTCTTAGCTTTACAACAGGACTCACAAAGAAAATGTTTCTTTCCTAAACCTTTATCAAACAGACCCATTTTCTTTAACTTCCCTATCGGTAAATGGCCCAACCTATGATGCCATAGACTAACAATGTCTCTAGAGTCAAAGGATTCAACTAAATATGTTATATTACACATATTCAAATGGAAACCTAGATTATGTTCACAAGAAAAATTCTCATTTATCAAGTACACCCCATCTGAAAGTCTCTCAACTTCTTGTTCATGTTTGGAGTTACATTCCTGAAACAAACAATAGGTGTCTTCAAAATAAAATATGCCTTTTAATTGTTTGGTTAACTTGCTTATAGAAATCAAATTGAACTTAAAGTTAGAGACAAACAACACATCATTTAAGGTCAGATTTTGATTTATCTTGAAATTTCCAATAATTCTAAACTCATGTGGATGGTCGTTTGGCATTCCTACAGTTTGCACATGACTCAGATACTTATAGCTAGTAAATTTCTTCAGATCACAACACATGTGTTCTGTTGTTCCGCTATCTAAAACCCATTTGTCAAACAAAAGTCTCTTCCTAGGATTTGAGCATGCTTTCATGTCATTTCTAATCTCTAAGGAATCAAATAAGGAGGAGCAACATGTATTTTTTCCTATCTCTTTCATTCGAATAATCAAGCAAGTCATCACTGGAATAGTTAATCAGAGAAGGGCACACTCCTAAATCATCTTGTCATTTTCTAATATTCGAATAATTAGATAGATAAGAGCAAGATTTGGGTTCAGAAACGATACCAACAAAACAAAAGGATATCCCTTGGTCGTTCTCGACTTGCTAGTTCTTGCTGTATTGTGACAGGAGTTGATTCACCTGTTCCAACGTGAAGTTTTTTATGCTTTCCTCTTGGTTAGACGCATTATGTGCCCCATCCGAAATGGTTGTTGTAGGTTTCTTGCCCTTTTTCCCAAATGCAGGGTATCTGTGGATTTGATAGCATTTCTCCACCGTGTGTCCACTTCGCCCGCAATGAGTACATTGAAGGTTGCTCCGCTTTGACTCTCTATTCTGGTAGGGTTTGGCAATTTTCTTGAAGTTTTCCGCTGCGAAGGACAGCACTCTAGATCCAGTTCCATGTTCCCTTTTTCCAGTGCCGCACACTGCAGACGTTATATCGTGAGTGGTTAAACTGGTGTAAAATTAAAATAAAAGAAAGAAATTAAAAACTCAAAATAAACGTCGGGCTGCAAACAAATCCCGGTCGTGGTAGTATAGTAAAGTGTAAGCGACCGGATGTCGAACCGTGGGACTAATATATATATTATAGTACCTAAGCGTGTCACAGGAGGGGGTATTAATTGACTTGTAATATAAATAAAAAGAAAAGATAAAATAAACTAAGTTGACAGATAAATTAAATGGAACTCTGGGTCAGGTTATTATAATCTGCATAATTAAGCTATCTCTACTGGTTTAATAATTTGGCAAGGTTCCTGATATTTTCTTAAGGTCTAAGTCATAGACTCAAAAGAACTCGTTTACCTGTTATGCAAGGTCCGATGAAAACTTAAGCAAAATGCCTGTAAACGGCAGAGGAGTATTTGAGGAATTACATTTGCAACTGAATACTAACTTATTAAATCATAACAAGTTTCCTCCAGTTTTACGTCTTAATTAACCTATCTATTTATCACCGGTCTGATCAAAATAGACTTAAGAAAGCAATTTAATAAACTCATGACATTTATTAAAAAGGTGCGAGATAACCTTTAAAACGTAACAAACTGTATTTAAATAAGCCAGTAAAAATAATGCATAATTAATACAAACATATAATAACCATTCCCAGAGTATAAATATTCTAGCCTAACATATTAAATAGATAAACAGAAACAAGAGTAATAGAAATCATCTGTAATCACTCCAGCTCGCTCTGCTATTTTGTATACGTAGGACTAGAGGTGAATATGGTGGAAAGTGAAATAAAAATGGAGAAGGCGGGAGGAGAGAAATGAGATGAACGTGTGATGTGTGCTGAAGTGGTACGGTGATGGATTGTATGGGTGGTCGATGTCTCTGTTGAGCAGAAGGCTCGTGGGTTTATATAGAGAAAGGAAGAGGCAACAAAGAAGATAACAGACGCGTGAGGATTTGATTGAGGCGGTGGAAAGATTTGCTCATTGATTGCTCAGGGGACAGAACGTGAAGAGTAGATGTATAAGTTGCAGACAGGCGAAGTCGACGAGCGAAGTCGACAACTTCGCTCGTCGACGCGAAGAAGAAAACTGGCGCGACTGACTAACTGCTTCCGTCCGCCTCCATGTCCTCTCTTGCGTCCGCCTCAATATCATGCGGACTCCACTGCTGGTGACCCTGAGTCGTCCGCCTCCCAGACCGCCTAAGAATGAAGTGGTTGCATGCCCTTACGTCCGCCTGGGCACAAGGCGGTTACATAGGCGGTTGCTCATCTCGTCCGCCCAGCAAAACTTACTCACGTCCGCATGTTTATGGGGCGGTTGCCCTTAGTGTTGTCCGCCTTATTTTTAGGCGGTTGCTCATGCGAACACACCTCTGTGTGTGCTTCACGCGTGACTTCCTCGTGCCTATCTTTTAATCCTTTACAATATGTAATTATTTGGCATTTTTCCTACATTTTAACACATATAATACATCAGTTAATATAACAACATAAATATAGGAAAAACCCAAGATAAGTGAGAAACATTACTAAAAATGCTGCAATTAATAAGGTGATTAAACCTTAATAAGTCTATAAGTTTCGCACTTATCAAACTTCCTCACACTTGACTTTTGCTTGTCCTCAAGCAAATAAGGAATAATTATCTCTAAGCCATAATAATAAAACAAGATTAAATAAGTGTAGAAGGGAATTTAGACAAAGTGACAATTGAAAGAATAATTCTGCTCTTAGAAGTAGGTTTTTATAAACAGTGAAGAAGAACAATTAAATAAAAGCATAGAAAAACTAGACTGCAGAAAACAAGTTAGATTAACCTGGGATTTTCAACCAATTTCATTCTCTAACCCGGGATGACAAGGGGTGTGAAGTAATGCCTTATTCCGCAATACCTTTCAACACCACGTACTCATGTTTATAAATATAAATTGCAATTTTCATCATCTTTTTTTTTGAATGCAAAAATTGTATATACAAAACACACAAAAATTTTTAATTGCATTATTTTTTCTGTACCCCAGACTTTTCTCTCTATCCTTGTAGCGGTGTTGGGTCTTCCCCAGGTGTTTCTTCTAGATACTGTCACCCCTTATTAATATATTATTCCCATTGTAACCTTGTATTACGTTTCTTTTTGGTTACATAAACAGTGGAGTACCTTGTCTTTATCCTTTTCTTCCTTGACTTCACATATTTCCATAATCCCAAGCTAAACTAAATTGGTTTTCACAATTAGAGATCTATCATTTTGAGTGGAAACAGAATATTTTGATGGAAAATAATTTTATACAAACTCCTTTAAATAAAACCATCTTTCAGCTGTCACTTGACATAATTTCAGACACTTCTACAATTTTTTTATCTCATTTTTTTCATTCTTTTTTATACAGGTAATTAGAGTAGCTAAAAGCGAGTGTGGCGTTATCGAACAACTGTCATATTTTCAGGGAAAGGTCTCTCTCCTTCCTCACACTTAAGAGGAGCAATGTCCTCATTGATCAGAATTAAATCAAGAAAAGGACCTTTCAAAATATGACAGACTCATAAAGGATTAATTATTAATATAATAAAGGAAGAACTGAAAACTCCCCTTGTATTGTAGGTTGAGGAAGGTGTCCTTCCTCACACTTAAGCTTTGGTAGGGGTGAGACGTTCCTCACACTTAAGTTCAGCCGTCGATATGTGTAAGATGTTCCTGTAATAATATTCTAAACAGCCAGAAGAACTCAAGTTAATTCTCCTCGTTCTCTCTCCTTTCTTTTCTTTATTTATAAAAAACAAAACATATATAGGAATAATTATAAAACAAAACTAGTAAGAAAATAAAATGTAACCACTGGGTTGCCTCCCAGTAAGCTGCCCGTATTTATGGTCTTTGGCTAGACTCCTGCTTCGTTATCCTGGATCAAAAATATAAGTAGACAACAATTCTGCCAGGATAACAAAGTTGGCAGTAATTAAAAGCAAACCACCTGGATCAAAACAAAACGTTACTTCGGCAAATAAAAGGAAAATGAATACTCCACAAAACTTGGTGTTTGAGGAGGTACTACTGCCGGTAACGTAGTTCTAACAGAAGATCCGGCGGTGGTGCTTTGTCTTCCTCTATTTGGAGGATGTAAAAATCCTCCTCTTGTAGGTGAGGCTCATAGAAAGAACGCTGATCAATATCATCTTCAGAGAGAGTTAATTCTTCGAAGGTGATAATGGCGTTTTTTTTTGGATATATTGGCGGGAGGTGATGGCAATTCCTTCTCTTCATCTTCGAGGATGTAAATATCCTCATCTTCTGGATAGAGCACAGAGAAGGATGGAAACTAGCGGTAGGCGATCGTAGAGGGAAGAGAGTAACTTACATCCGTAGTGGGGTATTCTACCTCATGAATTATTTCGCTCTTTGGTAGCTGTTCTGGTAGAGCGAGTCTCTCCAGGTAATCTGGTTGATCTTCTAACCAGAGTTGCTCTTGTAATATGAGACAATCCTCATAATTATGAGCTCCCCCACATACGGAGCAGTATAAATACTGTGAAAAGCAGAACTCTTGCTCGAACACCTGTTCCATTTCCATTTTTTTTTTGTGTTTTTGTGTAAAACAAAACTACAGAAACAAATTAGAAAATAAAATAAAATAATTAGAAACAAACACAATACTAATATAAGTGATACAGAGATGGACCGGAGTCCGCGAGCTTGTTTTTCTCTTTGGCGTCGGGTTTGACGTGGAGCAATCGGAGAAGAACAAGTTAGAACGCGACGTTTTTTTTTTAGAAACTGGTCGACGTCCGCCTGGACGTCCGCCTCGTTGTAGGCGGTCACGGCTTGTGGTAGAGACCGCGGCGTGAATCAGAGACGTCCGCGTCTGTTGAGGCGGACAGGAGGCGGACACGCCCCTGTTCCGTTTTTTTTTCGATTACGTAACTTACTGAAGCAATAACAAATTAGAAAACACACATACTAATAATATAAACAAAATATATATAAACAAAATATAAAAGATAATTAATAAAAACAACAAACAATATAAAATAGACAAAATATATAAGGTAATTAATATAAACAACAAACAAAAATAATATAGACAAAATATTCTAATATAACAAGTGAATAATCCGGGCTTAGGGACTAGAATAAACTAGTCCCCGGCAACGGCGCCATTTTGCAGACGTAATATCGTGAGTGGTTAAACTGGTGTAAAATTAAAATAAAAGAAAGAAATTAAAAACTCAAAATAAACGTCGGGCTGCAAACAAATCCCGGTCGTGGTAGTATAGTAAAGTATAAGCGACCGGATGTCGAACCGTGGGACTAATATATATATTATAGTACCTAAGCGTGTCACAGGAGGGGGGATTAATTGACTTGTAATATAAATAAAAAGAAAAGATAAAATAAACTAAGTTGACAGATAAATTAAATGGAACTCTGGGTCAGGTTATTATAATCTGCATAATTAAGCTATCTCTACTGGTTTAATAATTTGGCAAGGTTCCTGTTATTTTCTTAAGGTCTAAGTCATAGACTCAAAAGAACTCGTTTACCTGTAATGCAAGGTCCGATGAAAACTTAAGCAAAATGCCTGTAAACGGCAGAGGAGTATTTGAGGAATTACATTTGCAACTGAATACTAACTTATTAAATCATAACAAGTTTCCTCCAGTTTTACGTCTTAATTAACCTATCTATTTATCACCGGTCTGATCAAAATAGACTTAAGAAAGCAATTTAATAAACTCATGACATTTATTAAAAAGGTGCGAGATAACCTTTAAAACGTAACAAACTGTATTTAAATAAGCCAGTAAAAATAATGCATAATTAATACAAACATATAATAACCATTCCCAGAGTATAAATATTCTAGCCTAACATATTAAATAGATAAACAGAAACAAGAGTAATAGAAATCATCTGTAATCACTCCAGCTCGCTCTGCTATTTTGTATACGTAGGACTAGAGGTGAATATGGTGGAAAGTGAAATAAAAATGGAGAAGGCGGGAGGAGAGAAATGAGATGAACGTGTGATGTGTGGTGAAGTGGTACGGTGATGGATTGTATGGGTGGTCGATGTCTCTGTTGAGCAGAAGGCTCGTGGGTTTATATAAAGAAAGGAAGAGGCAGCAAAGAAGATAACAGACGCGTGAGGATTTGATTGAGGCGGTGGAAAGATTTGCTCATTGATTGCTCAGGGGACAGAACGTGAAGAGTAGATGGATAAGTTGCAGACAGGCGAAGTCGACGAGCGAAGTCGACAACTTCGCTCGTCGACGCGAAGAAGAAAACTGGCGCGACTGACTAACTGCTTCCGTCCGCCTCCATGTCCTCTCTTGCGTCCGCCTCAATATCATGCGGACTCCACTGCTGGTGACCCTGAGTCGTCCGCCTCCCAGACCGCCTAAGAATGAAGCGGTTGCATGCCCTTACGTCCGCCTGGGCACAAGGCGGTTACATAGGCGGTTGCTCATCTCGTCCGCCCAGCAAAACTTACTCACGTCCGCATGTTTATGGGGCGGTTGCCCTTAGTGTTGTCCGCCTTATTTTTAGGCGGTTGCTCATGCGGACACACCTCTGTGTGTGCTTCACGCGTGACATCCTCGTGCCTCTCTTTTAATCCTTTACAATATGTAATTATTTGGCATTTTTCCTACATTTTAACACATATAATACATCAGTTAATATAACAACATAAATATAGGAAAACCCAAGATAAGTGAGAAACATTACTAAAAATGCTGCAATTAATAAGGTGATTAAACCTTAATAAGTCTATAAGTTTCGCACTTATCACACACAAGCTTATGTCGCTCTTCTTGCACCAGGAACAAATACACTTGTTCTATGGAGGGAAGAGGGCTCATCATAAGAACGTTCCCTCTTACAATTGCAAACCTCTCATTGACACCCATTAAAAATTGTATAACTCTCTGTTTCCTGAAAATTTCTTTGTATCCAGAGGCCTCTTGACAAGTGCAATTACGGATTTCTTTGGATGAGTCAATTTCATCCCCAGATCTCCTTTATATGTGTGTAGTAAGCACTAATGGTGTCCCCTTCTTGCCTCGTCTCATTCAACTTTTGATGCAGAGAGTAAACTTGCACTACGTTGGATTCTTCAAATCTCATCGCCAATTCTTTCCACAACTGGGCGGCGGCCACGCAATACAATACGCTTTTTGCCGTTTCCTTGTTCAAGCTGGCCAAAATCCATGAAGTGACCATCGAATTGTAGCGCTTCCACTGTTAGAATTTTTTGGGTCATCCTTTGAGGGTTTTTTCTATGGTTCCCTCCACAAAGCCCAATTTATTCTTCTCATCCAGGGCTATTTTCATTCTCTCTTCCATGCCCTAAATCCAGTTCTGTTGAACTTCTCGGTCAGGAACATTCCCGATTGCTCCAAGTTCGAGAGGAAGAAAGGATTTGAGTTGTCCATTTTGGTTGTCTTCCCAGTGCTGCTCTCCACCTCGTCACCCGTGAGAGTCCCTTTTCCTTTGTCTTGACTATCTTTACTTCCCGTCATTGTGATCGAGACCTTTCTTTAAACAAGAACACAATCCATCTGCTTCTGTGGAGTTCGTGTCTTCAATGCTGGCTTTGATACCATGAAATTATCCCAGCTAATTGATGCAAGACTGAAGCTCCACGCACATAACAAAAAGGAAGACCAGAGACCAGACATCAGAGAGGAAAAGAAGAACGAGAGAGAGAGAGAGAGAGAGAGAGAATTTTATTGAATAGAGTATTTTGATGTATTACAACCTCAACTTACTAAGGACTAACAGACATAATTTGTATTAACCTAACTTATATTAATAACTTATATTAACCATTTTAACACCCCCCTCCCGAAATTGGAACATCCCACTACTGCATCAATGGCTCCCCGAGGAAGATGTGACTTATATTCTACAACATCACCCTCAACCTCTTCCTCAGCACAGGGACACTTGGATGTGGGGACTAACGACCTCAGGAGATTTCACAGTCAAATTAGTATACTATGCAGTCATTCACCTATCCAATGCTTCATCAACTTCCTCTTCTACTCAACATCTTGTGGGCAAAGCAATGAAGCGTCTTTGAAAATGCATCTTGCCTCCTCAGGTGCGCTTACTTGGTTGGAAAATTTTACACGCCATTATTCCTTACAAGGCAGGAATTGTGTAGCGACTACACTCACAAATTAACACTTGATGCTCTTTCTGTGCGAAGCGAGAGACATTGATACACTCTTTCCTTCTCTGTCCAGCCATCACTAATTATTGGAGCATGATGCAGCTTCAGCAACCTAAATAACTACTCATAGATGAGGCCTTCACTGACTGGTTCTAATACCAATGTCTTACATTGACCTTACAAGACCTTGCAAAGCTCACTGCTTTTCTTTGGAGGATATGGCATGCACGCTGCCAATCAAGTCATTCATCTGTTGTCTTTTGCGAGGGGCTGGTATCAGGTAGATGCTTTCCTACATTTGGCACAGGGGACCAATTCCTTTCTCACTTTCACTCTAGAAAGCCATCGTCATTTTCATCAGGACTGGTTTGAGATCACAGTAGATGGCAATCTCAACAGCCTTTCACGTCTGGGAATTGTCTTCCTTGTCACACAACATCGCCAACCCGTCGACGCTGGAGTTCATGGTTTTCATGCTAATTTACTTCCTTCATCAGTGGAGTGTTTAGCCTTGCAATTTGCCATTCAGGAGGTAGCTCAGGTTGGCTTTATGAAGGTTCGAATCTTATTAGACTGTAGGCAAATCATAGACTATCTTGCAGCCTCTTCAGCTCCGTCCCTTCATCAGGAGTCTAAGGGCATCCTCGATTTGACCCTCTATGCTTTAGGCCAGTTTGAAGAAATCAATTGGTTTAATATACCACGTACTATGAACTTGGCTCCTCATAATCTAGCCCCGGTTGCTTTGTTGGAAAGTGATTGATTTTTTTTACTATGTAATAAACTTTTGTTCTACATATATATATTCTTCTAAAAAAAAGAATGATCTAAAAACCATAAATAAAATATATTTCCTTACATTGGCTATCTATCTCTCTTTTTTTGTCAAAAAGATATATAGCCAAGAAGAAAAAGAGCTAACTGTTGTAAATGAGAGAATAGAGATTACAGAGACATGGAATGGAGAGGCAACTGATATTCTTATTACGATATGAGTATACAAGACCTCTATTTATAGAGAGTACACGGGGAAACCCTAATTACAGATGTGGAGTCCACTATAAAATATATCTATTTATAACACTCCCCCTTGGACGAAACATCTTGTTATATGCTGCCTCGTTAAAAACCTCGCCTGGAAAAACCCTGTGGGATAAAAACCTCGGGCAAGGAAAAGAGTATAGTCTTATAATAACTTTATTAAGCTATAATAATCAATCATAGATATATTCACTTGGCATTCACATATAATGAATCCATTTGATGATTTTCATCGATTGCCTCGTTAAAACCTTACCTGGAAAAAACCCAATGGGAAAAACACCATGGTGAAGGAAAAAGAGTACAATCATCATTGCTCCCCCTGATGAAAACATCACTTTATTAATTACTTTGATTGTATGCATCCTCAATCTTTAATTGGTCCTGCACCCAGTTACTTGGGAAGCACTTCGTTGAATACATCCATCACTTTTGCACTTTAGCATATTTGCTTTATATTAATATCGACATCTCTTTTATAAGTAGACCTTTTGGTGATATGTATTTTCCAATCAGTATAGATATAATTATCCATATCATCTGGGTATTAAGCCATATATTCAATTAAACACACCCTCAATTAATCTCTTGGATAGTTGGGGTTGTTCATATGTGTTTATCTATAGATACCATAACCTATTAATCATTCTGCTGCAATAGCATTAAGATTGGTACTTCATGATCATTGATTCAACGACCATCAGGAGACTCATAAGAAGTTCCAATTATACTCTTACACTGCTACTATAGCAACACGGATTATCCAATAAAAATGGACTCATCTCAGAGATACCATTTCAATAGTTTTAACTAAGGTAGTAATGCCACAATCACCTTTATCATTGAGATTCATGATAAGACTTATTAACATGGTCGTAGGGGCATTCCCTTCCGGAATTCACCAAACTCCTCCAGGAGTTAATCTCTTTTGAATCTTATATAAGTGCACTATCAAAGTGATCTACCTGTATAAGGTATAACCATACAAATTAATCATAATTTCTACCATACATATATCTTCAAAATAATCTACTGCCGGGGATAAAGCCTTTTGTAGTCAATAACAGGGCTTTTGAAAAATCTGTATACACCAATACAGGTCGTATATTAAAAGAATTTTAAACCACACATTTTCATTTTCATACAAACACTTGTTTGTATCGAGCTAGATCCACATCATTATGTGGACATCAAGTTTGCAACATTCACAACTTGAATTGTTGAAATTTTGCTTCTCATTTGCGTCTTTCAAGTACTTTTGACAAATCAATTCAATGTCCTTGTTCATCATCGTGACATGTAGCGCTACATACATTTGTATGCATATATATAAATATAATCAACGTTGATTTCATATCGGTTCCATTATATTATTGACATGACATAATATTTCGAGAACTCTATTATCATCAGGTACCTGATTACCTTATATACCGGTAATTTGTCATGTCTGACGGCTCATCTAGAGCTATACCCTTTTTAGTATGACCATCCTAATTCTCAGGGCCGTCTCAATCAATTTGGGGGCCCTGTGCCGGTCCAAATATATGGTCATAATATATAAAGATATTATCTTACATATAAAAAAATTTATATATTAATTTAAAAAATAATCGTTGCTTATTAATTAATAAATTATCTAACAAAAAGTTATTTTCTAAGATATTGCATTTTAAATTATTATATATAAAATAATAAATATTTAATTATATGATACTATTTTTAAAATAAAATTGACAAAAAATTTGTTGAAAACAATTTTTAAGATTTATTTACCACCATATTCTAATGGTAACATTTCATCTTATAAAAAACATTCTACAAAATTATAATATTTAATTTTATGTATATATAGTATTATATATGTTAGATTTTTTTACTATTAATTACTTTATTGTTTTATATGCTATATACAGTAATATAGTTCTCAAATAAAATATCATATATTTTTTATATAAATTATTAATTAATTAATTATTACTAAAAATAACAAGACCCTTAAAAAATGGGGCCCCCGATAAGTGGGGGCCCTGTGCCATGGCACCACTTGCACTCCCTCGTAGCCGGCTCTGCTAATTCTACGCTCCTTTTAAGGGCTTTGTCATTGGAACCACATAGTCTACCATGCTTCACGTTAGACTTATTTGCACGTGTCCTTCTGGGACATTATAATACAGGAGCATTAGACGTTGGCACATATTTTTCACTCAACATCAAGCAATTGGGTTGCCAACTTTTTGGAGATGAATAGTACTTTGAACATAAAAGTTCATACTATACATGACAAGGAAGACAATTATATATTATATATCATATCATCTCACCTTCCAATTGCTTTTTTTCTCCCCCTGATGTTGGGAAAAATTACTCGCCTAAATGACAATCGAGTCATAAAGGTATCCCCAGCTGTTAGTTCAAGGTATTAAAAATTGAACTCAACATACAATCCCAACATCTTCAAAGAATTGATTGATCCACTGAAGCAGAGTATATAAATCTTTCAAACAAAACTTTGTATGGGAGAATATTCAACTTTTTGCCGAATGGTTAATAATCATTGACCCGTGATCAGCAATCGCTTACCGATGGTTAGTAGATAGTGATATCATTGACATGTTCCTGATAAATTTTAGAACACTGATTTATTTCCTCTACAAACACATATGAGAATCAAATAGAATTCTTATCCATTAATCTTTATTTTTCCTGATTTTATTTGTTTCCCGCCAAACCAATAGTATATAAGTGAGACTTTTTGTTTAATTGTAATTTTTTTAAAGTATTTACATAATACAAACAATCGTTCATATTCATAATCAAATGATTTAGTTATTACTAATTAGTACTAAATTTAATATAAAACCAGGTAATATGTTAAAATTAAAATTATATATACTTGTTTATTGAATATTTTAATAATCTATCTGATCTTGTTGATATAACTACTGAATAACTAAAATTCTTAATAAGTTACTTGTAATTTAGAATAAGCAATGCTTTTGAAGAGATTATCTTGATAATAACTATATGAATAATTTCAAAACCCCTGAAATGAATTTTAATAAAATGATAGTTACTTTTGTTTGACAAATTTTAGTTAATGACTTAGTCAGGTTCTAGTAGTCACCGATGCAGATTTTCATTTACAACAAAACTCGTACGTTCAGTGGAGTTTTCACGGCGCAGACGGAATTTTAAAAAACTTTACAATATTGCTCCACTTCAAAATCTTCTATAGTACCCCATACTTACCCTTGTCAAACAAGTTATCCGTTCGGGTTTTGGGTTATATTTATTCAGGTCAACATCCGTTTGGATCATTAAACTTTTGGGTCGTTTCGGGTTTAGGTCATTCGTGTTCAAGTTAACCGGGTTCGGGGTTGTAATAGTGTCAGGCATAATCGGGTTTTGATTTTTTTGGGTCATGGTTAATACTTTTTAAAAAATTATTAAATTAATATATACCGAATTTCTATAAGAATATACTACACATAGATCACAAAAATGTATATTCGGAATTTTATTCGGTCATAATAAGGTTAAATCAAGCTTTTTTTCATATTTATTCAGGTTATTCACATTTGAGAAAATTTAAAGTCACTATTATTTCATGTTATTCGAGTTTGACTAATTTTTAATTACTATTATTTCGGATCGTTTCGGGTTCGGGTTAATTTCAGGTTATAAATGTTTTAGTGTTATAAATAATATAATTAGTGGATGTACATCCAATCATCTTGCGGTCTACCTTAGACTTTTCGTCTGTGTAACTCCCGTAACCTCCCCAGAGTCTTCATTAGTAGATCTTTCATCTTTTGCTTTCCTACCACTCAAAGGTTCGGTAACGTATACTATATAAAGATGTACAATGGAATGATAAGATAGATGCCAATTACTTCTATCTTGTCTACTATACTCTCAGTGTTATAACACGTTATCAGCACGATAGACTCTACCAAAATATATTCTTCTCTCTATCATACACCATAGACAAAAATATGGAGTCATTTTTCCTCATATGACTTTTCAGATGATGGTTATTGTTTATCTTTAATCCTACCTGAAATCATTGTGTTTTGTCAAGAATCTACAATGCTGAAGAGTTTATATATTGAAACCGCATTTGATGGGTACTCTATTGATTCTAGAAGGTGTAAGTAATTTAATTAATTTTATCGGCATATTCATATTAATAGATAGGTAAATGAGACACAACATTTAAAATAATTTATATTTTTGAGTATACGTATATATGAGTTTCTAAATCAAGGTAGAAATCCTTACATTTCTTTTTATTTGTTATACAATAAGTACAATTTCACTATTAATTATATTACAATACAATCTATAACTTGTGAAAATAGTGGAAGAGATACTTTACAAAAAATAAGATAAATTTTGATAATTGTTTATGAAGTTTCACCTTTTGTAAGAAAGAAAATGGTAAAAAGGATTATTTTTGTGAGATTCTGCAGGGTTGAGTTTTTCTTTATTGAAAAAACAAAGATTCAAGGAAAAATAAATAATGAATTAAAAGGAAGATCTTCGACAAAAATATATTGTTTTAGTTTTTGAAGAACTATATGTTTTGTGGTAATTATTTTTGCATAATCACTCTCTCAAGGTATGATTGGGCGTTCCATATTTTCGTTTTGAAAAGTGAACCATCTAATATGGTATGATTCATTCCATTCAATTTTATTTTATGATTGAAAAAAAGTATTTCCAGAACGATGGGTTTGAATTACCGTTTATGAGGTAATCTGTTGAGTGTCTAAATGAGCATGTTTTAGGGGTGCATTTAGTATGTTTTATCAACACTATTCATGCTCATTTCTCTACTCTAGCTAGTTTTCCTCTACTTTTGTGTTTTATTAGTGTTTTACACAATTATTATTGAAACAGGAGAAATAACATAACTAGGATTAAAGTAGATGAAGAGATAAACGTGTGGGCGCAAGCGGATTCAAAATCGGAGCTAGAACGAAGAAGATACATTTTGAAGTTAGCCTGCCTATAGGACCGACCCACCGACCGACCCATGGGTGGGTCGGTCGGACTTAAAAACGCTTTTTTGGGCCCTGAAATTGCTTCTGGACTCGACCGACCCACCCTGGGTCGGTCGGTCACAAAATTTGCCCATATTTTAGATTTTAAAAGCAGAAAAAGAGAGGAAAGAGGGGGAGTTCGGGAGCAAGACTCCAGGCGACGCAGAAGAAGAGAAAAGAAGAGAAAAAGAAGGAGAAGAAGAGGAAGGAGAAGAAGAGAAGCTCACCTCCCTCCAAGCTCCATTGATGGCTATCTCTTCTCCCTTTTCTCTTATTTGTGCTTTAATGGAGACTTGACTCACTTGTTGCTAGGGATTTGGATAAAGCCCCAAATCCCCAAAACTCCATTGTTGAATCTTGAACTTGTGTTTGTGCTTTATTTTAGTCTTTGAGCTTAATGAAGATGATTATTGAGTGTTTATGACTTCTAAACTTGTTGCTCATGATTTGGGGATTTGTTAAGGGTTTTGCTCAATTTGTCTTCTATGTGTTAAATTGGTTGGTTTGGCCTACCGATTAGTTTAGCATTATTGTGGGATTCTATCAAAATGATATTATGAGATAGAAACCTAAACCATTGGGACTAAATCAATGTTAGCCGATTTTCACTGATTTTGAGATGAGGTTCTCATTGCAACTTAGGGTAGATTTGTGCTTAATGCTTCTGATTGAATTGGGGATTTGAACGAACATTCAGTCCCCGTTAAATTGGTTAGGATTAATAGACCTGGATTTGGCTATTAATTAAATTCCCGTTGTTTAGCTATGAGTTCGAGGTTCGACAATTGGTAAAAAGGGGATGACGGGTGCGAATATCCTATCCCGAGCTACACCTATCCTAGATTAGATAGTTTAGTGTTTATTGCTTTCCTTTATTTCTCCAGTTACAACCCAAAAACCCAAAACCCCTAATTTACATTTATGCACTTTTGTATATATCCTCTTGCACATTTACTAAGCTTATAATTAGCTCAATAGTTACGAAGTCCCAGTGGATACGACCTTGTTGTACTACAATGATTGGGTTCACTGTCCATAGTTAGCAAGATAGTTTCAACATTATTTTGCCCAACAAGTTTTTGGCGCCGTTGCCGGGGACTTCGGTCCAACTATCTGGTTTATTATCTGTTTAGTTTTATGCATATTTTTTATTTCTTTTATTTGCCCCTTTATGTATAATTTTTTTTCTTTTCTTTGTAGGAACTTTAAGCTGATGGATGGTTATTATGATCCAGTTGGAGGTTGGAATGGCTACTCTTATGGCCAAGAAAACTACAATCAATGGCTTGTGTGTGAGAGATGCGGAGGACACCATGACAGTTCTCAATGTCAGGTTAGAAGCTCTAGGTTGGAGGACATGATGGTAGATTTTATCTCAACATACCAACCAAATGGGAGTAGACCAACCGGATTGGAGGACTATCATGAGTTTACACAAGTCACCAACCCATGGAGTGTATGCCAAAGGTGCGAAGAGTACCATGAGAGCCCCAAGTGCCCAACAACGATGTCAGAATTGAGAGCTCTCATGAAGGACCTTAACTCTTCAGTCTATCGGAGGCCTGTGTACCAAGAGTGTGGAGGAGACCACGAGAGTGCTCAGTGTCCTGTGATCACAGTAAAGGATGATTCACCCAGTTTGGAGGAGTTCATGTCAGATCTTATCTCTTCTTGCAAGCCTAACCCAACTATGTAAGATACTTTTATCATGAAGCAAGATACCTTCAACATGAAAATTCAAACTCAGCTCACTCAAATAATGCAACAACTTGAGAGTGAAGCAGTTCATGATGTGGAACAGCCTGTTGAGGACTTGAGCTACTTTCCAACTCCTACCCTGTGTGAATCTGAAAGCCCAGCACCACTTCACCCCCAGCTTGACTATGAAGACACTTCATCACAAGAGAGTCTCCACTCTGACTTCAAGGAGCTTTCTCCCTCTGAAGTCAGTTACCAATATTTTCCCGCCTTCTCCGTGCTCCATCAAGATCACAAGGATGCTCACATCCTCAACTTTGAGAAGGAGGAGACACTGTCTCCCTGTGACTCCTCAGAGGAGAGTACCACCGCCGACTTCAAGGAGCCATCCCCCTCTGAAGTTGATGTCCACCTCGGCTCTTCCTATGAGCCTCATCCCGAGGTCGAGGATGTCTACATCCTTGAATTTGAGGAGGAGGAGCCCACTAACTTTGATCTTCATTTGAAGGATCAAGGCCCCCACCCGTGCACTAATGAAGTTGGGTGGAAGCTCAACGAACACCCGCTAAGTGTGGAGGCCACCTTCCCATTTGATCTGGGACCAAAGATTGAAGATAAAGTCCGCCCCGGAGTTCACCCTGCACCGCTCACTGAAGATAAGGATGTTTACATCCTTGAATTTGAAGAGGAGGCTCCACCACAGTTTGATCCTCGTACCAAGGATCACCCACCTCAACACTTCCACCTGATGAACGATCAGTGGAGTTTACACTTTCACATCCTAAGTGTTGAGGCCATATTTCCTTTTGATCCGGGTCGTTCTTCATTGCTAGATGATGCCCGTCCAACCCACCCGTTGAAGCCGACTTCAACGTTCATATTCGATCCCGGATGACTTCACGGTGGTATGGTCTAGCCAAAGACCTTAAAGAAGGGCTGCTTACCGGGAGGCAACCCAAATTTCATTTCGTGTCTTGTCTTTTAAATTACGTTAGTTTAGATTTTGCATTGTTTTCAATAATGGACTATTTTGGCATTCTTTGGACTTGCCATTTTCTGCCCAATTGGTGGCGTATGTGTTGTGAATACTTTGGAAACAGGTAAGCCCCTCTGAAAAGGGATGGAATTAGGAACAATTACAAAGGAACCTCTGGCGAAATTTTCCAAGAGGACCTTCTTCTCCAACGATTGAAGGTAGCACCTCAATGACCCCTCCCACTAGCAATTGTGCGGGCACCCTATCTTCCATCCGCATCTTATCGGGGAGTACTCGTTTCACCCTTCCTTTAATATTTGCCCACAACGACTCCACTATTTTATTTCCTATTTTTGTTTTCGTTCTCCTTTGGTTTTGTTTTTGCTAACCCTTAACTCCAGTTGTAGTTTGGTTGCTTCTAGTGTTTTATGCGGGTGCAACTTCAAGTCCACACCGCAACCAAGCTACGCTACTTGAGGCTGAATCTCAAGTGTGGGGGAGTTCTACAAACTGATAGCAGTAACAATCTCAGGGGAGTACTAGTTCCTTTTAGTTTTCGTTCTCTCTTCTCTAATTTTGAATCTGCAAATCTGGGGATAGCTTCTATGCTATACTGTTTGTTTGTGTCCCGTGTGATTTTCCTTTTGTCTGCTTCCCGCAAAGGTTTTCTGGAACCTTCCCCGGTTTTGATTGGTGAACAATGGGGACATTGTTCAATTTAAGTGTGGGGGAGTGACCCTTTCGGTGAATTGTGTGCTTAAATGCTTAATCCTTCATGCTTATCTTGCGATTGTCCAAAATCAAAAACTTGGACCCTTGTGTTGTGAGTTGTTCTCATTAAGAACAAATACTGTTATGAATTGTGGGATAAATGCTCAATTTTTTCTTTTTGATTGCTTTTGAGGAGCATTTTACATGCGGTGTGGGCAAGTGATCTTTTATGGTTGGATTTTTATTGCTTTGGGGTTCATTCTGTCTTCTTTATTAGGGATTGCTGATAAGTGCGAAATATATCTACTTTTAGGGCTATAATTCTTCCTATATTAACAACAATTCATATCATATTTCTCACTTATCATATGTTTTTCCTTAGATTTATGTTCTGATGTGAACTGATACATTTTATGTGTAAACTGCAGGAAAAATATTGGATTTACATTAAGGATTACAGCACAACAAATTGTGAGATATATATATATATACACGGCTGCATGACAGGACAAATGAACTAATCATTCTTTACTATTGATGATTACGGCTACTGAAGGAGATGAAATTCAGGAAGTCAATATCATTCACTCACACATCATGGTCATACCTTCACGCTTCAGGATATTAATTATTACTATTCCTTGTTATTTTCGACTGATACAGTCACGTGAAGTCAACATTCCCAGCGAAACTTTATTATTTACAATACATTCACTGCTACAACACGAGATTACTAAGAGAGATAATTAACAGATAAAACATTACCTTTTATCAAAGTTGAAGGCGGTCAAACAGAGGGTTTAGAGACTGGGTATATAATCAATTTTATTCACGATGTCAAGGGGCGCCGCCCACACGCCTCGCAGAGGCTTACGCCTCACGTTCATTCTTTTCAATTGACGCCACCAGAGGGGAGGATTCAAGATACATCACCACCATTACCACTTTGTTCACAATTCACCACCGTATACCTCCACCGTCAACCCCCATCATTCACCACCCCACCACATACCAGAATTTTACCATTGTTACATATTAATGTCTTTCTTTGTTATTTTTGTTATTTTTATAGTCATGTTTGAGTAGTTAGTTTAGCTCCCCGGATTGGGGTAGCAAACCGGATCTTCATGTTTATTTTGTAATCGTTCTCTAATTCATTAATGCAGTAGTTTAATTCCAGTTCTTCATGCGCTTTAATTTTCTAGCTAATTATTAAAGCAATCTTTGTAGTTTTCTAATCAACACGCGAGAGCTGAGATAGATAACAAGACATAGGAAGTTAAACCTGATTAGCGACTAGAAGCGTGATCCCGCCTATAGGTTAATCGGTCTCCAATAGAAACTGTTCTTTATGCGATTAGTTGTGTCCGGATTAGAGCATTAGTCTGCTGCTAGTTCTAGCAACTGGTTAGGATTCGTTAGACTTAGCCGTTGACGAATTAATTATAGTTTCTGAGTTTATTGCAGAATTAGGGAAGAGTTTATTAATAGATTAATAAAGTGAAGGTTTGCAGAACAATCCGGGGTGCTTCCTTTTATTTAGAGTTTTATTCTTTATTTATTTTCTTAGTTTATATTGATTGTTTTATTATTTTATATTTGTTTGTTGAGTCTTTCTTTTTATTAAATTAAGTAAAACTTGAAAAAGTGACGTTTCCTGTTTTCTTAGTTTAGTTTCTCAGTTAGTTAATAAATTGTCAATTAATTGAACGAGGTCCCTGAGATCGACAACCCCCACTCAATCCACTATTCCGCAAAACGATAGGTACACTGCCTAGGTAGAGATAGTAACACATATTTCTGCTCAACAATTGCTAAGGGGTGCTTCTTTGTGAAAACCCTTTTAAGGGACTTGTGAGACGCCATTGGTAACCAACAATGAGAGTTAAGTGTTCTTAAATGCAAAGGCTTTATGCCAAAATTTTATCTTCTCATCTCTTATGCAAAAGTAAAACAAATGCATAAAAATCTATTTTTCCTTTTGTTTTCTTCTCAATGCCCATTCTTGAGAGAAGTTGGCCATGGTAAAAGCTCTCCAAGTTACCTAATCTTTAGAACTTTGAAGCACTCCGGATCATACCCCGAAACTCTAGTTTTTGTTTTTCCCTTAAGCACACCCATGCCACCACTAAGAGATGGTTCACACTCCTCAAAGGTTTGAATCACTTTTTGTTTCTTCTCATATCCTAAAATTCATGTTAGTATTTGTTAGTCTTGAGCATTCCTTACTTGCTTGGGGGCTTGGTTTTGCTTGAGGACAAGCAAAAAGGTAAGTGTGGGGGTTTGTTGAGTGTCTAAATAAGCATGTTTTAGGGGTGCATTTAGTATGTTTTATCAACACTTTTCATGCTCATTTCTCTACTCTAGCTAGTTTTCCTCTACTTTTGTGTTTTATTAGTGTTTTACACAATTATTATTGAAACAGGAGGAATAACATAGCTAGGATTAAAGTAGATGAAGAGACAAACGCGTGGGCGCAAACGGATCCAAAATCGGAGCTAGAACGAAGAAGATACAACATTTTGAAGTTAGCCTGCCTATAGGACCGACCCACCGACCGACCCACCCATGGGTCGGTTGGACTTAAAAACACGTTTTTCGGCCCCGAAATTGCTTCTGGACTCGACCGACCCACAGACCGACCCAGGGTGGGTCAGTCGGTCGTAAATTTTGCCCAGATTTTAGATTTTAAAAGCATAAAAAGAGAGGAAAGAGGGGGAGTTCGGGAGCAAGACTCCAGGCGACACAGAAGAAGAGAAAAGAAAAGAAAAAGAAGGAGAAGAAGAGGAAGAGGAAGGAGAAGAAGAGAAGCTCACCTCCCTCCAAGCTCCATTGATGGCTATCTCTTCTCCCTTTTCTCTTATTTGTGCTTTAATGGAGACTTGACTCACTTGTTGCTTGGGATTTGGATAAAGCCCCAAATCCCCAAAACTCCATTGTTGAATCTTGAACTTGTGTTTGTGCTTTATTTTAGTCTTTGAGCTTAATGAAGATGATTATTGAGTGTTTATGACTTCTAAACTTGTTGCTCATGATTTGGGGATTTGTTAAGGGTTTTGCTCAATTTGTCTTCTATGTGTTAAATTGGTTGGTTTGG
Organism: Limonium bicolor; assembly: GCA_023374045.1. Classification (NCBI taxonomy): domain Eukaryota; kingdom Viridiplantae; phylum Streptophyta; class Magnoliopsida; order Caryophyllales; family Plumbaginaceae; genus Limonium; species Limonium bicolor. Next base: position 185,616,414 of record CM041777.1, on the reverse strand, counting down.
CCTACCGATTAGTTTAGCATTATTGTGGGATTCTATCAAAATGATATTCTGAGATAGAAACCTAAACCGTTGGGACTAAATCAATGTTAGCCGATTTTCACTGATTTTGAGATGAGGTTCTCATTGCAACTTAGGGTAGATTTGTGCTTAATGCTTCTGATTGAATTGGGGATTTGAACGAACATTCAGTCCCCGTTAAATTAGTTAGGATTAATAGACCTGGATTTGGCTATTAATTAAATTCCCATTGTTTAGCTATGAGTTCGAGGTTCGACAATTGGTAAAAAGGGGATGACGGGTGCGAATATCCTATCCCGAGCTACACCTATCCTAGATTAGATAGTTTAGTGTTTATTGCTTTCCTTTATTTCTCCAGTTACAACCCAAAAACCCAAAACCCCTAATTTACATTTATGCACTTTTGTATATATCCTCTTGCACATTTACTAAGCTTATAATTAGCTCAATAGTTACGAAGTCCCTGTGGATACGACCTTGTTGTACTACAATGATTAGGTTCACTGCCCATAGTTAGCAAGATAGTTTCAACATTATTTTGCCCAACATAATCCCTTTTGAGATGGTAAAAAAAAGGTGATATTACCTCGTGCAAGATGTTGCATTAGAGGTTAAGAATTCTCCTATGTAATCACTGAAAGAAGATTGTAAATTATAATATAACTGCGTGCAAGATGGTGCACTTGAGGTTAATGATTATGCTACCTTGTGCAAGATGCTAACATTTGAGGTAAGATCGTAATACTTCCTTATAAAAAATGAATGCACTTGAGGTTTAGGATTATAAGATCTGTATCGTCCTCGTGCAATATTAGTGCATTGCAGGAAGAAAAATAAAAGGATCATGTTATTCGATTGTATACAAGCATTGAAGTTGAGAATTATAGTGTACAATTTCCCTCTTGCGAAACATGCTCTTGAGGTTGAGAGCTGTAAGATCCTGATACTCCCTTGTTAAGTCAAGATCCTTTAGTTTGATGATAGCAAACCTTGTATTGTATATTTAACATGTTTGTTAAGCCTTAAAATTTAGATAAATGGGCTAAGGAGTGGCTTCACACGCAAGGTTGCAAGCGCACTCAATTCATGACATGTGCCCAACCGGTCGGGCACCGAAGGATGATCAAATCAAGAAGTTGGTATTCAATGCTCGAGCCGTAAGGATTCTACACTGTGCACTACTACCTGAGCAATATTCCAAAATAGCCTAAGTTAAAACAGCTCAATAGATTTGGAAAACTCTTGAAGTCACGTTTGAAGGAAATGATGAGATAAAAAAGACTCGCATTGAGTTGCTGCTCACTCATTGGGAGCTATTCAAGAAGGAAGAAAAGGAGAGCATTTCTGAAATGCATACAAGATTCACCAAGCTGATCAACGAAATGTTGGTGCTTGGAAGAACTATCTCTAATGAGGATCAAATTTGGAAGTTCCTCAGATCTCTTCCTGCCTCCTTCGACAGCAAGTCAATGCCATGTAAGAAGTTCATGATCTATCTAAGATGTCTTTGGCGGACATGTTAGGTTCCCTATTGGCATTTGAGTTAAAACTATAACAACAAAACTCAGAAAGTTCAACAAAAGAAAAGGGAAAAGGCATAGCCCTTCAAGTAGCTGAAAGCTCCGAGACAGGAGAAGACAATGATTAGATGGTCCTCTATGCTAAGAGGTACTTTCGAAAGTTCATAAGAAACAACATGAGGAAAGGAAGAGAGCCCAAGGAGATCGACGACCATCGCAAAAGGAACAATGACAGGTGTTTCGGGTGCTCAAAGCATGGGCATCACATTAAAAACTGTCCTCAACAATCCCGAGAGGACAACGATAAGTCAGGAAACCTGTCTGAAGGTCGTTCTACAAAGGGCCAAGGAAAAAAGTGTTTGTTGCTGCATGGGGAGACTCAGCTAAGCGACAACGATCAAACCTCAGAGTTTTTTTTGATAATTAAGGCTTAAAGCCATTTTATTAAAATAAGGAGTGGCACGATCGGGCCTCATTAAAACCTCCCTAGGCAAAACTCAATGGGAAAAAGCCTAGAAAGGAAAAAGAGTACCCGCCACCTCAAAATACAACCTAAAGGTCAAAGCTAGAACAAGACAACAACATCAACCCGATTGGAAAACCTACCAAACAAGCTTCCCAAAAATTAGAACATAATCTCAGGTGCAAAACAGTAAAGACAATACTCCTACAAAATCATTACCAGCAAAAGGACAGACTACCACCAAAATATTATCCAAGACCTTACCTATATCTCAGCCAATAATATGCTGATCTATGTCATTAAACTTAAAATGAATAGCTCCCATAAGCGCCTGGAAACACCCATCTCAAGTGACTACCCGCCTTGAAAAAGCTCGCCCACCGACTGCTCGAAAGTAAAAGAATCGATCCATCGCAATAAATTATCAGCCCATATATTGCTCTTGGATTTGGCTTATAATGTTAGATTTGGTCTAGGTTGGATCCGGGACATGGCAACATAACTGTCGCAATAAGGCGATGCATTCATCTGCTTTCGCATCAGGGTTGATAATTTTACCTTTTTCATTTCGTGTTGGGATAGTATTCCTTATCTGAGGAGGGATATTATGAAATCTATGCCTTCAGGAAGACAAGGACACGTCAGAATCAGAATAAGAAGATCAAAACAAGGTAAACTACCCTAAACTTAGAAATAAAATTCTAAAGGCTGAACTTCCTGGACTTAGAAAGTTTTCTCTTATACTAGTTGATCTACTAAAGGCTTTGGAAAATGAAAACAAGGAACTTGTGGAGGAAAATGAGAAGAAGGAGAAAAATTCCGATAAGGATAAGGTAGAAAACCTTATGAAAACACTTATGAAATTACAAATCGACTATAGTGAAATTCTTTCCGCTCATGAAAAAATGAATTAAGGAAAAACAACCTGAAATAGATGAGTTGATTACTGCCTTTAAGACAAAAGAAAAGGAACTAGCATTAATCAAAGAAAAACATGCAAAGCTAAAAGCTATTCCTAGGACACCCATGTGGAGAAACAAACGACAGGTCGGGTATTAGTCACGGACCAGTCGTAGAGGTGGCTGCCATCTGTGTAGACAACCTGGTCATTATGAAGCCAAATGCTACAGAACACAATTCATGAGGCATTGGCAACTCCAGAATATAGGACTAAAATGGGTATTAAAAAATGATCTTAGAACAATGATTGATGGTGGAAATGGGTTTAACCTTTCTGTGGACATCGCTAACTTGTTAAGTGCATAATCGAGTATGAATGGACCCCTACTGGTACATCGACAGTGGGTGCTCTAAACACATGACAGGAGACAAGATGAAGTTCTTCTCACTTGAACCAAGAAGCCAAGGAACCGTTTCCTTTGGCGATAACAAGAAAGGAAAAATCATCGATGAAGATAAGGTTGGTTTTATCTCAGACTTTCTCATAGATAATGTCAATTTAGTTAATGGTTTAAAATTTAATTTGCTCAGCGTATCTCAAATATGTGACAACGGCAATTCAGTTCACTTCTATTCTACACATTGTCGTATAGTAAGTCAGGACAATGACAAAGAGTTGTTAAAGGGAAAAAGGTGGAAAAATGTTTATGTAACTAGTTTGGAGGATATTGACAGTCCAAACCTTCCATGCTTGACTACTTCAATAGATGGCTCCACACTATGGCACAAAAGACTAGGGCATGTTAGCATTTCCTTGTTAAGAAAGCTTGTCAAGAAACGGTTGGTAAGAGGTCCCTCTAAGATTAAAGAATCTGAGACCAATCTTTGTGATGCTTGTTTTAGAAGCAAACAAACTAGTATTTCTTTCAAATCAAAGAACTTAGTTAGTACATCCAAGCCACTTGAATTACTTCACATGGACTTATGTGGGCCAATGAGAATTAAAAGTTTTGGAGGAAATTGGTATGTGTTTGTAATTGTTGATGACTACTCACGATTTGTTTGGACACCCTTCATTGCTTACAAATACGAAGTCTTTGAGAAATTTCAAGCTTTTGTAGGAAAAGTCCAAGTACAACCCATTCATAAGATCAAGGCGCTTATGTCTGATCATGGGTCAGAATTTGAGAATCGACAATTCATGGATATGTGTAAACAACGTGGAATCAATCACACATATTCAGCACCAAGGACACCCCAACAAAATAGGGTAGTTGAGCGTAAGAACAGAACATTACAAGAGGTAGCCAGGGCCATGCTATTGGGGAGTAGTCTTCCTCAACAAAACACCCTATGAGTTAATCAAGGGAAGATAATTAAACATAAGTCACTTCAGAATCTTTGGTTGTAAATGTTATGTCCACAATAATGAAAAGAATCCCCTAGGAAAGTTTGATGCCATAAGCGATGTGGCCATCTTTTTTGGGTACTCTGAAAGGAGTCGGGCATACAAGATCTACAACAAAAGGACATTGAAGGTGGAGGAAAGTGTACATGTGGTCTTTGATGAAGCTAAAGTTCACAAAGTCAAGGAATTTGAAGGAGATGAAGAACTTGGATTTGATCTAGCCGATCAAAATCACACCGATAAATCCAAAGATGAATCACCAACCAGGGAAAACTTGCCCGATAGGTCTGCGACAGGTCAACAACAAGTCAATGAAGAGAACAATGATGTTGAAAACCCTCTATCACCATCAACCATTCATCAATCTCATACTTTGTACAAAGATCATCCATTGGAGAACATCATTTCAGATATCTCCAAAGGAATTCAAACCAAAGCACAAACTCGAGATCTTCTAGCCTTCTCAACGACAGTTTTACCCATCAAACCCAAAAACATCAATGAATCTCTTCAAGACTCATACTGGATTAAAGCAATGCAGGAAGAATTGAATCAGTTTGAAAGATGCAAAGTCTGGCACATTGTGCCTCGACCCTCACATCAAGGAGTACTTGGTACAAAATGGGTCTTTAAAAAATAGCTAAATGAAATGGGAGAAGTCGTTAGGAACAAAGCTCGTCTGGTAGCTCACGGATATTATCAACAAGAAGGGATTGACTTCCAAGAGACCTTCGCTCCAGTAGCAAGGATGGCATCCATCAGATTACTAATTGTATTTGCTGCACACAAAGGAATCAAACTCTTCCAACTTGACATCAAAAGTGCCTTTCTCTATGGGTACGTCAAGGAAGAAGTGTATGTTGAACAACCTCCAGGTTTTGAGACTCAAGAAGGAAAAGACATGGTACTCAAGCTTGACAAAGCTCTTTATGGGCTCAAACAAACTCCAAGATCATGGTACGACCGTCTATCCTCTTATATTTAAGAAAACCAATTCAAGAGAGGAAAGGTGGATAAACCTTGTTTGTTTACAACAACAAAAGGGACTTCTTAATTGTGCAAGTATATGTTGATGATATAATCTTTGGAGCCTCTAATGAGAAATATTGCAAGAAGTTTGAGGCTTTGATGATAAAGGAATTTGAAATGAGTGATCTATGGGAATTGAAGTTCTTTTTAGGACTTCAAGTCAAGCAAGATAACGAATGGACAATCATATCCCAGCAAAAGTACGTGAAGGACTTGCTAAAGAGATTTAGAATGGAGGCATGTAAACCGTTTGACACATCTATGGCAGTTGGCACAAAAATGGGCATCACGACTGGTGATCGACTGGTTGACCAGTGATCATATAGGGAGATGATTGGTTCTCTACTCTATTTCACTGCTAGTAGACCTGACATTATGTATAGTGTTTGCTTATGTGTCAGGTTTCAAGCATATCTAAGAGAAGTCACCTCACAGGTGTAAAAAGAATCCTACGTTACCTCAAAGGGACCATGAACCTTGGTCTTTTTTATCCAAAGTTCACCAATTGTAATATCATAGGTTTTTCAGATGCAGATTATGGAGGATCTATCACCAATAGAAAAAGCACGTCAGGGACAACATTCTTTGTTGGATCATGTTTGATCGCATGGAGATCAAAGAAACAACAAAGCGTAGCAATCTCAACTGTTGAATCTGAATACATAGCTGCAGCAAGCTGTTGTGCTCAACTTTTATGGCTCAAACAGTAAATTGGTGATTATGAAGTCAAGACAGGTACGTTGCCAATCATGTGTGATAATACAAGTGTCATCTCTATTTTCAAAAATCATGTGCATCATTCTCATACCAAGCATATTGACATTAGACATCATTTTCTTAGAGATTGTTGTGAAAAGGAATTAGTTAGTTTAAAGTACATTTCTACCGAAAACCAGCTAGCTGACATGTGATCATAGGAGGGATGTGATTAAAACTTTTAATAATATGATCAATGTATGACTAATGATACCATATCAACAATATTTAATGGAATATATTGAATAATGAATGATGTTTCCATCTATGGAATATTCAAACCATGGGCTCAACTTGCAAATGAGATTTTTAGTAAACCTAATGAAGTAGATGCATTCATGTGATATGTATGGCTTTAATTTCATTCAAAGTTTTTATTACTATCTTGTTCATTTTCTTATTACCGACCTAACATCTTATGTGTTTTATATGTTATTTTAGGCAATAATGATTGTTTATACTTTAGTCATTTCTTTTGTGTAGATATGAGCTATTGTTATTTTACTTAAATATTAACAGTATATTCCTTGAAATATCATATATTGTGAATCTTGGTTGGTAATTTTTTGTTTCATACGTGACTGGTTGGCATGTGGATGAAAGAAAAAGAGGCGTGCAAAACCTCTTTTTATCATGTTCATTAGCTCAACTTTAGATCAGTTGATACTAGATTATTATCTCTCATGTTATAGTTATGAAGGTGATCAATGTCATGAGGCATATGATGCATTATCACAAGTGTAACTTTTTGTAATATTGTTTTTGCTGATTAAATATGAAACTTATTAATTAAAATTGTGCAGAAAAAATGAAAATTGCTATCTGTATTTGAATTGTTACAATATTTGAATTGTAACTTGCTTATATTTTTTTGATAAAAGAAACACGAACAGAAATATAGTACAATTTAAAGAAAGAAACAGTATGAGCTAAGAAGTAAGAAGAGAGAATAGGTTATCAGTGGAGGCCAGAAGGAGATCAGAGTGAGAATAGTGCAGCGAGGATCGACTCCATTCAAGGGAGAGCCTCTTGACTAATTCGACAGCTGAGCTCCATCTTGGGATGAGCTCTTCAAAAATGACCTGGTTGCGGGTGTGCCAGATTATCCAGAATGAGTGCAGAGTAGACATCCACAAGGTCTTAATTCTTGGATGGGAGTAACTCAGCCAAACGGAGAATAAGTCCAAAGAGGACTGAGGAAACACGATACAGATGCCCCACCATTTCTGAATGCCTGACCACAAATGCCTTACTTCAGAGCAGTGGAGGAAAAGATGTGCCGCAGTTTCTACCACGCCATGACAGAGCGGGCAATAGATTTGTGCTAGTGGAATGATATTTTTGGCAAAAAGAGTGTCCCTGGTATGTAGCCGATTGTGGAGTAAGAACCAGGATAAAAGTTCTATGCGGGGGGGGGGGGGGCATAAAATTGCGCCAGAATGCGTAGTACCAAGAGGGTGGGCGCCCAAGGCTGAGAGCGATAGTGGATTCACAAAAAGATTTCAATGAATAAGTAGCATCCTCAGCGGTAGTCCAGGCTAAACGGTCACACTCGTGCACATCTGGGGCATGATTATCTAGGGTAGCAAAGAGTTGTTCCACTTGAGTTTCTTCGTAAACAAACAGCCTCCTGCGCCAGATGAAATTCTAGAGCCAGTCTTCACTGTTCCACCACCCAATATCTGATACCGTTACAGATTTTTGATCATTAATCAGATAGAGTCGAGGGAAAATGAATTTCAGCGGTCTATCCCAATCCAATGTTCCTTCTAGAAGCGAATCTTCGACCCATTGCCAAGTAGCCAGCACACATTCTTCTTGATTACTTAGCTAAACGTTGGCTACCAAGTTGACATAGAAAGGATGGTTTTCCATATACCTTTCCTCGAATAGGATTGCCAGGCTGGATCTGTGATGGGAAAGGAAAGCTCCCAGTTGTAAATCGAACAAACGGCATTTTCCTAGAGTTTACCATCGTCCTTCTCGAACTTCCACCACCACTTGAGAAGAAGTGCTGCATTCTTTGTTTCGATGTCCATGATACCTAGTCCTTATCTATCTTTAGGTAGCGAAAGTCTTGACCACGACATAGGAGGAATCCCTCGGTTATTGTAGCCACACCATAGAAATTTCCGTTGTAGTTGCTTAATTTTGTGAGCAACTGATTTTGGAACTCTAAATAGGCAGTAATTAGGGAACGCTTCAAGCACGGATTTGATCAGAACCAATCGTCCAGCCCTCGATAACGATCTTGCCTTCCATCCTGATAATTTCCTTTCTATTTTATCGATGACAGGTTGCCAGGCAGAGAGGCAATTAATTGTATCGCCAAGACGCATTCCCAGATAGACAAAAGGAGGATGTATTATATTACAGCCCAGCACGGTTTCGATTGTGTTGACAAACTCGGAAGGCAAGTTGACGGGAATCACAGTAGATTTCCCCCAATTAACTTCTAGGCCCGACATTTCAGAGAAAATTTTAATGCATAATTTAACACTTTCAAGTTCCTCGTGATCGGCCCTATTGAAGATCAAAGTATCGTCTGTAAACTGTAGATGTGAGAGTCTCATTTGGTTGACACCGACACACAGACCGTGTCTATCTCCCAAGGAGATGGCTTCCTCCAGTATCTAGTTTAGTCCTTCTACACTTAGGACGAATAAAAGGGGTGAAAGCGGGTCGCCTTGCCTGATTCCTCCCAAAGACTCCCGGGCATTTTTTTGAAAATTGATTTCAGCAAAGCGTTCGATTGCTTGTCATGGAGCTTCATTGACACGATGCTGTGGTATTTTGGCTTTGACTATACATGGAGGAAGCCATGGGTAATCAGTGGTCCCTCGGTGATATGGAGGCCCTTTATAAAAGTTGTCTGGGTGCCCAAAATGAGTTTATCCAGTACACTGCTTAGTCTTGTAGATAATATTTTAGCGATGACCTTGTAGAGTGCCCCCACCATGCTGATTAGCCTAAACTCCTCTATTCTGTTGGCGCCAGGAACTTTGGGGATCAAGGCAAGCCATGACATATTGCTTCCTTGGGGAAGCTTACCTGTATCAAAGAAACTCAGAACTGCTGATACGAATTCTTGCCCAATGATGCTCCACACACCACTAATAAGGTTGAAGTTGAATCTGTCATAACCAGGGCTTTTATTTCCATCCACTGACCAGACTGCCTGTTTGATTTCTACTTGAGTTGGTCGCACCGTCAGGGTGCTGGCTTCCAGTGCTGATAACCTTGGCCGACATGATAGGGGAGGACTAGAGCCCGAATCACTTATGGATTGAAAGAGCCGCATATAAAAGCTTCTAATTTCTCTCTTTATTGCCACCGGATCATTTGATAGCCTTCCATGAATGTAGAGAGTGGTGATAGCATTTTTCTTTTTATTAATAGAGGCCTTGCGATGAAAGTATGCGGTATTTTTATCGCCTTCTTGAATATGTTTCTCTTTGGATAGCTGTCTCCATTACCGTTCCTTCTCTCGGATTTCCTGCCACAAGTGGTTTAAGATTTGAAAACGGTCTGCTTCATAAGCAGGGTTAGGCAGATTGTTTTCTTCATTATGATCGAGTTGCTCTAATTCTTTTAATGCTTGTTCTAACCGCAGCTCTACACTCCCAAAAACTTCCCTGTTCCATACACGTAGGGGCTTCTTAATTTCTTTGATTTTTTATGTGATTGGCTTGCTTCCAAGTCTACACCATTCATTTTTGAAGAATCGTTTAAAATCTTTGTGTGTGAGCCAATTGTTAAGAGTTCGAAACGGTTTGGGCCCCCAGTTGGGATTTTGCAGAGTAACCGCCATATATCTATGATCAGACAGACACCAACAGTTGCCAGTCAAAGAGATGCCTGGGAAAGCCACAAACCATTGGGGCTGGGTAAAAGCTCGGTCAATTTTGCTCATAAATAGTTTGTTGCGCCAGGTATATTTTACCCCTTGTAGAGTTATTTCAACCAGCTGCATCAAATTGATCCATTCTTGAAAGTCAATCATGCCTCGTGTACGCGAGAGAGGGTTATCACGCTTTCTGTCATCTCCTTGTAAGACTTCATTCATATCACCCAAAACAAGTATTGGTTTATCAAAATTGAATTCCAGCAGTTCTTCGTATGTGATTTCCTAACTTCTGGCGTAGTTGGGGCATACAGGAACACAACAAAGCCGTAGAAAGTTGATAGAGGCCAATGAAGTTTGACACATATCCACCTTGAACTTTTATGAGAGGAGATAACATTGATCGAATCTAAGTTCCACATCACTATTAAACCACCTGAGTGGCCATCTGTAGGGACTTCTTCGTACTTGGTCTGCCCCGGTCCCCACAGAGAGAAACACCCGTCAAGTGGCCATTGCTGTTGGGTTTCGAGAATACCGATGATGTTTGTGCCTGAGTTTTGAACTTCCCTTTTGAGAGCTGCCCATTCTCTCACCTGTTGACGCATTTAATGTTATGAAAGCAGAGGAGATTTGCCATTTTACTGAGAGAGACATTCCTCAACCCGTTTACTACATCTAATCATCTGGGAAAAGCATTGTACGGAGGCTTCTGGGTTGGGATAATGGCATTTAAGCCTCCTCTCGTACTCCAGTCTCTTTTAGGCTTCGAGTAGGTCAATATGCTGTCCAGATACCAAAGGTGGAGAAGGCTGGTATTGGGTTTATGTTGGGCCGATGTTTAAGTCGATATAGAGTTCGATACCAGGCAAAGAGGAGCTTGGGGTAGATAATATTTGTGGGGTCGAGAAGGGGGAGGTGGGTGATTTGGGAGGGATTAGTTGGGGTTGAGAGAAATTGGGCTCAGAGTCCAAAATGTTTGTAGTGGGTGAGGTAGAGAGTCGTGAGGGGGGAGAGCAGAAAGTGGAGGGGACAGAGGGGGAAGAGTTTGAAAATGATTGGTCGAGAGGAAGGCTTAGGTCAGGTGAGGAAAAAGAGTGTTGTGAGGAGAAAGTCTGAGCTCGCGGCAGTTGGTTGCAGTTGTCAAAAATGATGATGATTGGCATTTGAGGGGATGAGGTGTGAGGTGAGGGCAACAGAAGGCCAACAGAGCACGGGGGCGGTTGCGAGGCACGAGGGAATTTTGTGGGGCAGTGAGAGATTATGTGGATGGGGGCCGACAGAGATATTTGCATTGGGATTATAGAGGAGCAGCACTTTCGCCCATCATAGAGGAGGAATTCTCCCTTCCCAATGTTAACGGTAGTAGCCACATTATTACTGGGAAGAACAATCATTTCTGAACAAAGGGGATTAGGAATAATCTCGGTGGATGTAGCATTTATAACTGGCTGCTCATTATTCTTTGTTTCCCTGGAAACCTTTTGATGGCTTTTGGACTTCTCTGTTTGTCAGTGATCGGAAATTTCTTCCGACCAAAATTCGACAATTCCGACAGAGTGTGTAGTACTGTCTAAATCAACCAGAATCTCCTCGTTAATAATTTTCATAATAGAGGTACGAATTTTGACATGTGCTTTTAAGAAATTTGGGATAAGAAACATGTCCGTTTCGATCTCTATAATGGTTCCCAGATGCTTTGTGATTGCATGGATCGTTTCTTCGCTCCGAGCTTGCACAGGAATCCCACGAATTGCTACAGAGGTTGATTGTTTGTCTAGCTGCACGCTTTTGTTCCAAGGAGCTAGGTGCCAGCCTAAAGTATTCACAGACATATCTCGAAGGAAGTCCTTCGCCTATGTTTCATTCATAAGAATGATTATGAACCTTGTATTTGATAGACAAATTATCTCATTAACCTTGTTTCCCCAAGGTTCTACAGCCCTTTTGATGTCTTCCAGTTCTGAGTGTGGTGTTGAAACTACAATGCTTCGAGACAGTCGCTCAGTCATCACCAGGGAAGAATTAAGACTGATATGGCCCACTAGATGTTGTAGGTTTGAAGTGTGGCTATTAGAGTCTTGCGCATTATGTTGTTCGTTGACAGTAGGTGGTGTCGGTATGGGCTACTGCTTTCTAATCCACTCGAAGTTTCTTTACCCACTGTGAGAAGCATAGGAGTTCTAGATGGGGTATCTTTTAGGCGTTATGGCAGGCTGGGTTTGGATAGTGAATCCTTCCACCACTGCTCCATTGGTACCTTCGCTAGCTTGGTTAGCATCATCCTTGCATCTGTATTCAATAAAACCGTACCTGGTCTTTGTGCGTATCCTTGGGGTCTTGGGCAATCGAATGCTCACAATAGGGTCGTATTTGTCAAAGAGCTTCCATATTACGCCTATCCTTGAATCAGTCTTAATATTGTCTACAGACAGGGGCTCCCAGAGTGGACTTCGAGGCTGCAGCCATGATGAGGAGGGGATTTTTGGCAGAGGTTTTTGTTAACAAGGAAAAAGGGGAATCTGGTGAGAATGATTTTGCTGCGAAAGGGGGAGAAATTTGTGGAGATATTAGGGAGGCTAGGTGGTTTGGATGGCGGTGGGGTTGATTAGGGGGTGATGCAGGCGGCGGAGGCATGAGGAGGGCTAGCAGAGCGATTATGGGGGGTAAGGGTAGAGAGAGGTGAGAGTGATCCATGGGAAATCGTAACTTGCTTGTATGAGCACTGTAGTAACTTATGTAGCTGTTATTTTTAACTACATATATTATAAGTGCACTAAGCATGGAACACTTATACTACAATTATTATGTACTAGCCTACTGGCACATAGTCAATTCTCTATGTAGATTTTAAATCTACTATTCAAAATTGTAATAAATGGTTACTGCACTTTTCAATATAGACAATTAGAAATTGAAAGCTGAGTTGCGCCAAATCTGTTGTAGTTGTACATTAAAGTTCGCCAAAATCTCCTGGAACCTTCATATGTCGATCAAGAGTAGTACAAGGTTCATATCACAAAATAATCTGCTTCAAAAGTTTGATTGACTTTGGACATCTCTTTTTAAAGCAGATTGTAAGTTCGTCTTAGTCAGGTTCAATATAATCCAACTAATTCCATCTTGCATAGGCCTATTTTTGAAGACAATTACTTTGGAATTGGAAGGGGTCGCAAGGTTCTACTGGAACAGGTCGCAAGGTTCTACTTTGGAATTAGAAGGGGTCTCAATGGCACTAGCTTAATTAATAGGAATTTTAGGGCATCTAACTATCTGAAGCTTATATTTTAATATATTTTTATTTGCCCCTATAATATTTTGTAAAGTATAGTATTTATTCTAAATCTTTCACTATTAATAATAACATTTATATTATAGAAATCTTTTTGTTATGTATATTGGTATTTTTATTTTAAAATTTTAGTTTTCCTAAGTAAAATAAAATTGATTATTATGTTAATCTTAGTAGTCACGTATTTAGAATGTAATTTTATGTTACTAATTAAAACCTTTATTATGTGTTAATATATAAAATATAAATATAAATATACATTTAAATTTAAATTTAACTTTAACTAATATCTAATTTTAAATTTATGTTATAAATAAAAATATTTTTTAACATGTTGATTTTTTTAAAGTTTAACTTTAAATATTATTTTCAATTTACTATAAAAGATATTAATTAATATTTTTTTTGAAAAAAAAATCAACCCCCAATGTTCCCAATGGATGAGATAGGTTTTGGCAACAGTTACGTTGCAAATATACTGAAAAAACTGATGCGATTGAAATTCTTCAACGAAGCAATATGTTTTTTTTAAGAAACACGCGATTATATTAAGAAAGTAGTTTGAGTACAACTTCCGGAATAGTGTCCGGTGTCCATGAACCCGACTTTTGCGTTGTACGGGCATGGTTAGCTAGACTATGCGCTGACAGATTGGTGTCCCTAGGGATATAAAACCAAGATACATCAAGGAAAGCGTCGACAGTTGCCAAAATACGATCTAGGATGTCGGTTGTAGAAGATAGTAGAGATGTATTAATGCCACCCTGCAGATACTGGATAATGGCCTTACAGTCCGACAAGAGACGCAACGATTGGACCCCCGAAGCTCTTGCGGCCTGCAACGAGTCCTCAATTGCCTTGGCCTCCGCATCCGCAACCGTCATATCTGCCCTAAATCCATACCCCCCTGCCGAGAGCAGCCTAGTATTCACACGACTCACCCATGCAGTCCCCACTCGCTGATAAGCGTCCATACTAGCGTCGATGTAAAATTCTGGCCACAAGGGATTGGCTTGACGATGTTGTTCCAAAGCAAGAGAGGATGCTTGATCCAGCCCCATTGCCTGATGCAAGAAGCTTGCAGCTTGGTACCAACCCTACTCGAAACACTTGACCTGACCATGAGAAACCTGACACCGTGCATACCATAACTTCCAAAAGAAACAAACATATCGCATGACTTGCTGCACCGATTCCACCAAAATAAACTGAAAGAACCAATTCCGCATCTCCCTATCAGTTGAGATGTGTGGGGGCAGACTAAACCCAAACTGCAACCAAAGAGGACGTACCGCTGGGCATGTATGAAACACATGTAGCATTGTTTCGTTGGAGTCACATAAGCTGCAAGAGATTGATATATCCTTGCGGATCCTGTCTCTGATAGCTGTTTTGCATGCAATTGTCGACGTTATAAACTTCCATGCAAACAACCGAATTCGAGGCGGGACAGGAAGTGCCCAAACCTTCCTATAAACCTTGGCTGTAGGAGCTGTCGTCGACGATGATGGTAAAGCCATACGCTTAAGGGCTAAAGCGGCATAATATGCCGAAGAGACAGTGTATGCTCCCGTTTTAGTAAGACCCCAGTACCAAAAATCCGATGAAGGCGAATGTGCTGATGGTGAGACAATCGGAGTTGCAAGAATGTGCTGGATGTCAGATGGATCACACCACAAGGCCAAAAGCTCTTGATTCCAATTATTTTCCGATGTTATTAGAGTGGCTACTGAAGCATACCTGTGCACCTGAGGAGGAAGGTACCAAGGAAAAAGCTTCCCTCCTTCTTTAGTCCTAAGCCATCTGTCTGTGATCCTAGTTTGAGCTCCGGTTTGGTGTGACAATCTCGACGGCTGCCCAACTCCACCAGGTGTCGAACTTGCAGAAGCGCCCGCTAGATTGGACTAGATGTAGAAGTTGGCTTGATCTGGAAAAAATCATCTCCGTGAATATACTTTGCATGATAGAAACGTGAAAGGAGAGAGGTCGGCTCAGTTAAAATCCGCCACAACTGCTTTGCGAGAAGAGCTTGATTGAAACAACGTAAGTCTCTGAATCCTAAACCACCCTCCTGCCGATGTTGACACAGGCTAGACCATTTTGTCCAATGGATCGTATGGGAATCCTTAGTGCCCCCCACCAGAACTGATTAATCATTCGCCGAATCTGCTTAAGTAAGCAACTTGGTAGCTGGATAATAGACATAGCATAAGAAGGTATGGCCTGTAAGACTGCTTGCACCAACATGGTTCGGCCAGCCTGAGAGGTCGTACGAGGCCAACTTTGAATTCGCTTTGCCCTCGATCCTTGATATAGCTGAAAACTGAAGACCTGTTTTTACCAACTGTGCTTGGGAAACCCAGATAAACCCCTAGATCCTGCTGGTGATTTGCTTGCAGTGTAGCAGCTATACTAGCCTTCAACTGCCGTTTTAACCCAGCCGAGAACATTACCGCAGACTTAGCGGGGTTAATACACTGACCAGAAGCAGCTTTAAACTCCTCTAACAAGTCCATTAAAGTTTCTGCATTTGTTGGCGTAGCCTCTCCAAAAAGCACAATATCATCAGCAAACAAGAGATTAGAGATTGGGGAATCAAGCCCCCGGAGATGGAACGGACGAAACAAATTTACCTCTGTGGCAAGATTAAGGCTCGAAGTTAAAGCTTCCATGCAAATGATAAACAATATAGGGGATAATGGGTCACCTTGCTGCAGACCCCGCTGGGGGTGAAAGAACTGACCTGGATATCCATTGATCATAACAGCAGTCCGGACTGTGGTAATACATTGGCGCACCAGATTGATCCATGCCGAATGGAAACCCATGGTTGAAAGGACATCCAAGATAAAACTCCACTCCAGGCGATCAAAAGCCTTAGACATATCCACTTTGTACGCAAAATGTCCCTTGGTCTTTGCCGTAGACCGGCGCATTGAGTGCAGTATTTCATGAGATAATAGGATCTGATCCGATATTAAACGGTTATGAACAAATGCCGCCTGATTATGAGAAATAACATGGGGAAGGATATCTGAAATGCGATTGACCAATGTCTTGGATATAACCCGGTAAATAGTATTGCATAAGGAGATTGGCCTGTAGTTGGTGATAGATGTAGCACCCTCCGATTTAGGTATTAGCACGATATGAGTATCATTCAGGAGAGGAGGAACCACATTCGCATTAAGAAAGCTGAGACAAGTACACAGAAAATCCTCACTGATTGTAGGCCAGAAGGTATGCAGAAAAGTTCCATTTATACCATCAGGGCCAGGCGCCTTCCCTGGATGCATCTGATTATATGCTTTGATGACTTCCTCCCTAGTATATGGCAAGCCCATGGCCTGATGATGATGGTGGGTAACCCTGTTACCGATACATGCTTGTATATGTGGATCAGGTTCAGTGGAGGTGAACAACTCTTCAAAATACTGACGTGCTACCTGCTCAATTCCATTCCAAGACCATTGTGGCGGGTGGGCAGGTGACGAAAGAGAGGCAATATAATTGCATCGACTACGCATTCTATATCGGCCAAAAAAGAAAGCCGAGTTTCGGTCGCCCGCATGTAACCACTGCTGTCTAGACCGTTGCTGTAATCTCTGTTCTTCCCGAAGTAATAGAGAGTCATACATTTGATTCAGATCATTCCAACGAAAGATATGGGATGAGGTTGGTACAGCTGAGGCAATTGTATTGATTTTCGCCTGAGTTTGATGCAATAGTCGCTTCTCCACCCAATATTGCCGCCGTCCCCAAGTCCGGAGCTTCTGGCCACAGTGCACCACTTTGTGACAGTAATCACCTTGCGTAGAAACCCAAACAGTTTGGACTAATTGTTTGCATTGTGGGTGAGAAGCCCAACAATTTTCAAACCGAAAGGGTTTAGGCCCTTGACCTCGCATGGGGTGCAATACTAACTTTAGAGGTTTATGATCAGAATGTCCCCAGGAAAGATGAAAGTTTGTTGCAGTGGGAAACGCAGTTAACCATGAAGAATTACAGACAAATCGATCTAGACGGCTATGAGTTGGACGATTGTCTCTGCTCTTATTAGTGAAAGTAAAGACAGAGCCTCTAAAGCCCAAATCTTGAAGGTCACAGTCAACTAAGCATCTGCGAAACTGGTTCATATTAGTAGCATGTCGTTGTCCTCTACCTCTGTGTTCATTATAATATAATACCTCATTGAAATCGCCACCCAATACCCATGGCCCTTGCCATTGAGTCTTAAGATACCGAAGCAAAGCCCAAGTTTTCCATTTATCACGATAATCAGACCAACCGTACAGACCCGTAAAACGCCATTGAAACCCCCCAGAAGAGCCAACCACAACATCAACATGGTGACTGGAAACACTTAGAACCGAAACATCAAAAGAAACTGACCAAAACAACGCTACACCCGCCCTCCTACCTTCACTATCTCCACCCACCCAGTAATATCTACGGTAAGAGCGTGCAAAAGTCCTAAGTTCAAAAGTCGACAGCTTGGTTTCAGTTAAAAACACAAAAGAGGGAGCTTGCTGACGAATTACACCTTTGATCCAGCGAATAGCAGCAGGTGCCCCTAAACCCCTGTAATTCGCCACTAAGATTGACATTATATTGGGCGATACTGGGTGTCCCCCAGCATCGCCGATGCATTTGAAATTCCAGCCTCACTTTTGCCACGCTTGGTTACCTCTTCACTACACTGAACCTCTCGCAGATCTGAGTCAGAAGATGAACACTGAACCTGGGTGAGCTTACGTTTGCGACCATCTGAAACCGTGGGTGAGTGGGCTATCTCCCCTTCCTCTAGCATTGGTTCTTCATTGATATCCACCAGAAGATGTATCTCACCCTGCCCGTGGGTTGGAGCCACAGCCTGCATACCCGTGTCTACATGTCCCTGGTTGACCTCCGCTGCAACATCAACTGCCCCTGCCTCAGCTGGAGTGAAGTCAGGACGGGGTGGAGGAGAATGACGACATGGTTGGACCAGTGGAGCACTACTAGCATCATAATGCGGTCTGGACCCAACAGCCGTCCCAGCTTTCAACCAAATTCCATAGTTCAATTCGTCCTGGGTAGCCGTAGTACGATATGGGCAATCCCTCAACAGATGAGTGAAGAGCCCGCACAGGAAACAAATATTAGGCAGCTTCTCATAGGTGAGTGGCAAGGTGTAAGTTCTTCCATCAGCAAGAACAGATGTAAAACGCAGAATAGGGCGCGTAACATCCAGATTGACCTTAAGTCGCATGTAAGACCCAGTCCGACGACGATCAAACTCCGAATATTCCATGAACTTACCAATCTGATTCCCAACCCTCTTCGCAAACAGATGGTGCATGAATCGAAATGGCACGTCATGAACATGGACCCAAAACGGAACCCACTTAAAAGCATGGTCCCGGGGTGCAGTAGCTCGATCAACCTCAGAAAGCACCAACAGTCCCCCATCGCGAGTCCAAGGCCCACGGGATAAGATGGAGGTAACAAATGCCTCATCTGGCAACCGAAACAAGAGAAGGCCATCTTCCAGTTGACGAACCCGAAGCGTGTATTCACAACGCCATGCCTTAGCAAGAGTTTTCTCCATAACTTTGAGATCCACATGCTTGGACATCATCAGCTTGCCCAGGAAACAGCACTGAGAGAGTTCGACTGTTGGTGCATGAAGAAGATCATCCACATGTACTGGTTCTTCCTCAGCAGCAGTGAGCGTAAGCTGAGCACAGTGCGAAGCAAGGTCATCAACCGGAGGCTGTGGTGGAGGTGGAACGCCGGCCATTGAGATGGGTGAAACTGGTGCAAAGGTGGAAATTTTTGAGTGTGAACATAAGAATCTACTAAGCGATGAAAGTAGCAACTGTGGGAAGTAGTAAAAGAAGCGATATGAAGAGGTTGGAGTAAGAGCACGGTAGAGCAAATGATAACTTAAATAGGGTTTAAACCGAGATGGAAAACAGCCGGGCATATCTAGGTATAGGGCTAATGATGATTTGCATGTTGCTAAGTAAAACTTGGTGCCAAGATAGATATGAAACGTGTGACAGTGTAGGTAATCCATTGACAGCGCAATAGAGGGGAGACTGAGATTGAAACGAAACATGCAACACGGAAGACGAAGAGTTGGGCGTCGGTTGGCTTCGGAGGAAACCCTGATAGGCAGGAAAAGAACATCGATATGGTGAATCAACTTGTCAGTAGCGGGAAATTTCTCGCCCCAACGAAGCAATATGTTGATCCATTATGATTGTAGAAATGTTCGCAAGAGTTGGCTATAAACCATATTTCAACAGAAATATACGATCCACATTCATTCCCCATGCAGCATGATTCCCTAGAAAGTCAACTACTTAAATATCGTTTCACCTTTGTGAATGAATAGCTCCTGACACGAGAGATCGAGTCAAAGAGGTCAACTTAATTTTGGTCACTATGCCCTTGTATATGCAAGACCCAGATATTTGCTTTACAATCTCGTCATATATGAATGGTCAAAAGCTATTACGGTCAATATTTAAGAAACTACCGGTATAGCGAAGTTTTTTTTTTTTTTTTGAAATTTTATAAAATGTCATTATATTTTTTGATTAATTTATAAAATTTAAAAAAACTGTAAAATATCACTATATTTTTAAAAAGTCTATGAAATATCACTATAGTAATTAGATAAAAAGGAAAATGATTAAAATACCCATAATAGTTTAATATAATACTGTGAAAGTTCATAATATATTTCTAAATGTAAAAAATTCACAAAAAATTTAAAAGACTATAAACATATAGATAACTATGAAAAATATTATAAAAAATTAAATAAAGATAAAATAATATATTAAAATATCACAAAATCTTGAAAACGTTAATATTCCTTATTTTTCTTAAATTACTAAGTACAATATAAAGTTTTAAAACATAATTTATATCAGTACCATAATTTACACTATATATTTTTCTATTAATTTAAATTATTTATTAAAAATAAATTAATTTATATTTTTAACCAATATTTTGAATTTATTTATATTCTATTTTACAGGTAACTTTATGGCATAATTTTATTTGCTTTTCTTACAAATTTACTATTTCAATAATTGACAATTGTCATTAAGTTCCATATAATAGAATATAAATTATGTATTTAAAATAGTATATAAAATTTTAACTGATCACAGAGTTTTAAAGAAATAATTTATATTTTGTTATATGGTATTTATGCCTTTTTAATGTCATTTCATTAATGACAATTAGTAATAATAAATTTGTAGAAAAATAAAGAAATGTTACATAAAGTTTTCTGTAAAATAGAATATAAAATTTTCTTTAAAAAATTCACAATATTATTTCAAAAATATAAAAATAATTAATTTTGAATAAATAGTTTAAAATGTAAGACAAAAATATTTTAAAAAATGTATGGTATACATTATGGAACTTAAATGTGATAAATTGGTTGAAAATTTGTTATAAATCATGTGTTTTAGACTTTATATTTAATTATGGTACTTTATAATTTTTAAAAATATAATTAGTTAATTTTGTTCAAAATGTTTTGATATTGTAATTTTTTTATTCATATTTTCCCTTTTTCATTATATGTTATATATTTAGTTTTATTTTTATAGTATTTTAATTTTTTGGTAAAGTTTTTAACACTCAAAGTATATCCCGAACTTTCAAAATACTATGTTAACTAGTATGGATATTTTTATTATTTTTTCTTTTAGTCAATGACTGACATTTCATAGACTTTTATAAAAATGTAGTGGTATTTTATAACTTTTTTTATAAAAAATTTCGGAATTAGCCAAATATACGATAACATTTCATGAAATTTACTAGATTTTAGTCGTCGGCTCTCCTAGGGTTCCTTAATTTGGGATCAGTGGGGAAGAGGATCAAGTTGGCCCTTGCGAATAGCCTGATGCACTATGGAAAATCCATGGACCAATATGTAACACCCCACAAGGGGTAACTGTCCAACAACCTAGCTCAACCCATATGTATACCACTCATATCCTAATGTGAGATGGAAGTATTACATACTCCCCCGCTCAAAGAACGCGACGTCCTCGTCGCAAGCCTAACATCCAAGTCCCATTGACCTCCTCGGTAGGTGTCGGGTAGATCATCCCGACAAGGTCCCGAGTCAGCTCTAATACCATTTGTAACCCCACATGGGTAACTGTCCAACAACCTAGCTCTCAAACCATTCAGGCTTGAAAACTAGTCACTTTAGGCCCTCAATCATCACTTGGGTTTAAAGTGGAAGACCTTGTTGTTGTAGTCAACCCATATAGATACTTATAACCCATTCACATTACTACTCATATCCCAATGTGGGATGAAAGTATTACACAATACCATCGTCTCCGCCCCGTAGGAGCTACGAGATCACCCCAAGGACAGCTTCTGCATCCAGGGTTCACGTGCCGACCATAGAACTTGTTCAATAAGTGGAATGCATTAGTTGTCCGCTCTTTGGTTGGGTGGTAAGGGTTGGAGAAGGGCAATCACTCATTCTTACTCAGCACCTTTGGAGATTTTGACCCGGATTTTCTACCATTTTATTTAGTCAATTATTCAACAATTTTAATTTAATATTAGGCAGCGGAAACAAATCCTAATCCGGAGCATTACTGGCACACTTGTAAATAAATGAGTGCTATGGCCTAAACAATTAACTAAATAAATGAATCATTATTTTTTTACAAGACAATTCAATATCCATAGTAACGAATTATTAAACAGCAAAAGTCTCAAAGCCAGAAATAAAATTCAATTACAAATAATTAGCCTATATGGCCCCAAGGATACCACCAACACCTGTGGCAGAAATCCAAACAACCACGTAAAAAGTCACGATAAAGTCAAGAAATTGGGTAAGTTACCACTTCACTCCGTAAAAATATTTTCTCGTTTGAAATTTTTTTTAACAATATAACCACACAACTACATACAAATCATTTCAATAATATTATTACACAGCATTAAAATAATCATTGTAGAATACTTCATGTTTGGTTCTTTGTAACCCAAGACTAATAGCCAGCTTGTTTTAATGATCTTCCTTGTCCCAAAACACAGCTAACCTTTGTCACTTTTGTGTACAGCATGCAACTGTAACCCAGACCCCAACACGCAACCGGGAATCCAACCTCGTCACTAAATCCTTAAGTGTGCACACCCCAATAGTACAAAAAACTAAGGAGTAGAAATATGACTAACTGTGTCCTAATGCGGCCCACAGTATCTCAAAGTTATGCATCCTAGTGCGGCCCGCATTTATCATCTCATTCATGTGTCCTAATACGGCTCACATGCACCATGTTTTTTTTTCTTTCTTAAATTCTTAAATCATTATTATTATCAACACATAATCTCATCAAAATCCACATATTCTACCATAAATAAATTATGACATCATCCATCATGAATAAATATTCAATGTTTCACATAATCATATCATTAATGATTCAAGAACAATTTCTTACTATTAATTTTTCTCAAAAAATATTGACCAAATATTCACTAATGTTCACCATAAAATAAATCGTGCACTTAAATAAATTCAATGATTATTACCACACACAATTCAATCCCAAATAATAGTCACACACAAATAAAGTTCACAACTACTGCAAAAAGAATTGTTTTACAGAGTTAATAAAAATAGTGATTACCTTGTATTTAGCTATGATTTGCACCTAGAAACATAAAATTAACTACTACTTGTTAAAAAATTGGGAGTGATGCTACTATGCTACCGCTGAATATAAATAGAATTTGATCCCCTCTTTACTTTCTCACTGCATGTGAGTTGACACATTGAATCTTCTTCTTCTTATTATTTTTGTTTGTGTTATGTGAACATGATAGAAATTATAGAGGAGAGGAAGGAGAAATTTCTTTATGTTATAGGGCTTCAAAAAGGATGCAAGAGAGAGAAAATGGAGAGAGATGAGAAAGACATAAGACTAAATTCTCAGGGATAGAAGAGAAAGATTATAACCTATATATCGCCGGTTAGCAGGTAAAGAAAGTGAGGGAATACGAACAAGAAGGAAGTATGAACTAGTATAATAATGATTGTATTTAAATTGTTTAATTAAATAATAGTAGAAAATTAAAAGTTAGGAAGTAGATAAAGATAAACTAATTCATTAAATAAATTTAGAAAAAACGAAAAAGACTACCGACCTAATAAATTGAGTCTGGAAATATGAAATGATAAAACTTACTTAATAAAGAAAGTAAGAAAATCTGGAAGATAAACCCAACTTATTGAATAGAGTTAAGAAATACCGAAAGTTAACAGTAGTATAAGAATAAAATATGCAAAGTTTAAACCAATTAAAATTAGAGAACACCAAAGAATAACCCCGATTAATTAAAACTGATAAAAATCAATAATAGTATTTAGATCATATCATTATTATAATTATATAAATATACCAAATTAATCAAAATAAACACAAACAACATTAATAAAACACTAAAAGTTACAACTGGTCTATTTAAAAACGTTTTATTAAAATGAATTTTCTTTAATAAATAATATACTCGTTACCTATGTACTGGGGTATACCATCTTAGTTCTATCTAGAGGTGATCATTCGGGCGGGCCGGCCGGGTTCGGGCCGGGCCAGAGGAAAATTTTAGGCCCGTCGGGCCTATTTTCAAAAACCAAGCCCGGTTTTTTACATGCTCGGGCCGGGCCGGGCTAGGCCCGGTTTTTTCCAGACTTTGCCGAAGCCCGGCCCGCCCGGCCCGGTTTTTTAATATAAATTAATAAAAAAATTAAAATTAATATATTTTAATATAGATTTATATATTATATAACTTATTTAAAATTATATATTATATATAATTTTTGTATATATTATAAAAAATTAAATATGTATATATTACATTTTGAAAATATAATAAATAATATAAAATCGGGCCGGGCCGGGCTTGCCCACGGGCTCAAAAAATGTGCCACGGCCCGGCCGTTTTTCATTCGGGCCTAATTTTATGTCCAGACCCGCCCGAAAGCCCTATCGGGTTCGGGCTCATCGGGCTTTTTTACGGGCCGGGTCGGACCGGGCTGCCGGGCCGGACACATTATGATCAGCTCTAAGTTCTATCTCTCACATTGTACGATACTAACACACTGGTCAGATAGTAATTTCCGTACTGCTTAGTTAGTTTTGTACGTGTGGAATGGGCCAAATTTAGCATCTATCCAAATGTTATAAAATTTGAGTTAAAGTCCAATTTTTTTATCGGCTCTAATCTCCGATTTGAGCAGAATATAAAATATTAGTATACTCAATATATCTGGCATATTTTATTTTGTGTGGCGCACAAATATATCGTTCAAACAAAGTCGGTTGTTTGGGGAGAGAGAAAATGCTCTCTCCTCTCTCCTCTCTCCTCCCTCTTTTCTTTCTCTTTTGTGTCTTTCTTCCATTTTCTCTATCTTTTTTGTTAACACTTCTTAGTCTATGTTCTTGTAGATATCTTTTCTTTGTTGTTCTACTTAGTTCTTTCTTTTGTTGTTCAATAAAGTTCTTAGTTTCTTCTCTTGCAGGAGAAGTTCTTCGTTTGTTGGTCTAGCTTGTTTTTTTTGGTGCTTTTGTGTCTAGTGAGTTTTGGGTTTGGGTTGTGTTCTGGATTTCCCACCGATTATGTTCATGCATGTGCCACAGAGATTTATCCGAGCTCGGTCGAGCCGTTGGATCCCTTTCGGTTTTCCTAGCCGATTGCTGTTGCTAACAGGATGCGGATCAACAACAAATCAAAAGCCGCAGATGAAGACGGCGATGATGGTGGTGGTGGTGCTATGGCTGCCCATGGTGGTTGCTCACTATGCTGCTGAAGCTTCTCATGCAAGGTATCTACTTTTATGACACTTGTTAGTCTTTAGACATATCTCTTGTACATGTGTCCACTTACATGTAATGTTATTAATATAATATAAAAAGCTAGTCCTTATCTTAAAAAATATATCTGGCATATTCTATGGTCAGATTCATTGCTTTTTCCCCCTTTTACTAGTCATTCTATTGTTTATTGAATAAACAAAAACTGTTTATGTTAAAGCACGACCATATTTTAAATCATTACGAAATCCTCTCAGACTATTAAAATGTCATTGAAAGGTCCAAATTGTTTAGTACTGGTCCTCTTACGGTGAAGGTTGTGGTTGTCATCCTCATTCCGCATAATGTGTGTTTTCGAACCAAACCATGTTTTTGATTGATTGTACCACCAATCCATAATATCAAAAAAAAAAAAAAGACTATCATGATCAGATTTTTAAATAGAAATATCAAAATATATAATATCAGATACTTGATAGAGCAAAGAGAAATTCAGATGTAAATCAAGCTTCAACAATGTCCAAAAAACACAAGTGACCATATAATTGGACAGTATGTTATATGATTTGTTTATCGGTCATATATATCACTACTAGAAAGTTGTTGTTTACCCACGGAAAATTAACCACAATATGCTACCGTAGGTAAATATCCACACTTTACCTACGAAATACCTACGGTATAGTGAAGGAAAAGTTTCCCAACAAAATACCTACGGCTTACCTACGAAAAAATATACCCACAGACTATTCCATAGGTACATGGCGTGGGCAGTCTCGCGGGAGACCGTGCCAAGTGGCGCAAAAAATAACCACTGTAACACCCCTCTCGATAAACATAATAATCCCTCACATAGCATAATTAAAAACGTCTTACAGCGGAAGAATAAACAACATTAATTCTCACTCGGGTGTCACCTGTCATTACTCGCCCATGCGAGTAACGAAGCTAAAACTAAATCCAACAACCAAAATAAACAACACTACTAAACCGCTGTGACAACGAGATAAATCCTATACATCATACTAAGTCCACATCCATAACCGTCGACAAGTGAGCGTCTACCCAATCCCGAATATATACAACCGTACCATAATACAATCCACAATCTAACATTGTTATACAATCGAATTCCAAGTGCAGTAAATAAAGCAAAACCCTAACTACCCGGGTCCCACACTTCGGCTTCGACGATGATCAACAACCTGCACAATGCCATAAAGGCTCAACGATAAACGCTGAGTATGTCAGGCCTGGACCCTATTGGTCATGTAGTCATTTTTAACCATCTTGATATTAGATTGGTTTCATGCTTTACCATTTTACAGATATAATTAATACTGTAATAATCATGCATAAACACATAATCATCCATCCAGTCAATACAGTCATTACATTTCACAAACATCAGCTGCATAAACGAACGTATCGAATAATTACAATACTGGGTTGCTATTCGCAGTACAAAATTACTAATCACCGCAGTACAAATTTTTTTTAATTCATACTCACGTTGTACACATGTAATGATGTCGTGTTGTAACTTTTGTTTTTTTTTAAAATAATTGTTTGAGCATAAACAGTAAAAAACACTCTGAATGTTACAAAACATTATAAAACATTAAAAAACACTCTGAATGTTACAAAACATTATAAACCCGTATTAATTGCGTCAATATGATTTTAATTGTGAATCCACATTGGTACATATTTAGAATTTCGTACTGAATTCATAGTTAAAAACGTCAATTTCGGGTGAAAAACGCTCTAATTGTAATAAAAGACGTTAAGCCCATTTTAATCGCATTTAAACGTTATAATTGTGACTCCACGTAAGTTAAAGACATTTTATGTTGTGTTTGACTAAATTACAAACATTGTTACACTTTCAGAACGTCGTACTGAAATCGTAGTTGAAAACGTCAATTTCGGGTAAAAAACGCTCGTACTATATATTGCCTAACCTTCCTAGGATTATTCATTTCTCTCTTACTCACTCTCTCTCCTCTCTCTCTCTTCCTTAAGAACCTCTCTTCTGACTGCCGGAGCTGCCACCCGCCGCCGCCAACCACCGCAGGACCACCGCCGGAATATTTTTCCGGTGAGTTTTTCGAAATTTTTTTTTTGCAACTTATAGATTTGGGTGTCCTGAGTATGAATTTGGTGTTAGTTTTTTGAAATTCAACATCATTTGAGCTAGATCTAGCATGCAAGATTGGAAATTTTTCAAAAAAAAAAAAAGTTCAGGCGAGGAGCACCGCTGCTCTACTGCGCTAGGGCGAGCAGCGCTGCCGCTCTACCTGGAGATGAGCGAGGACTCCTGCTGCTCGAGTCGGAGAAGATAGAGGACCGGAGTCGCTCGCGTCGGATGCAGGCGAGGACCGGAGCTTCTCGACCTCTGTGTGCGGGCGCCCGACGACGAAGGCGAGGACCTGGGCTGCTCGAGTCGGAGACGCGCGAGGAGCTACAGTACTCGACACCGGAGCAGTAGAGGAGCGGTGGTCCTCGATTCGGAGACGGGCGAGTAGCAGTGCTACTCGACCCCGTTTTTTTTTAATTCTAATATTTTGAATGATTTTTTAAATGTTTTAATTTGTTTATGTTGGAGTATGAAGGTGTTGCTGAGATAGTCAACCAGATCAAACGAGTCAATCACACTTCTCAAAACAAGACAGAGTCTGTCAACCTTGAAAGATCGAATGAGTCTCTGTCCTTACCGAAAGAGCGAGAGAGTCCATCCATGTGAATTCATCAATCAGTAACGAAATTCAAGGAGCAACGTCCACTAAACCATAACAGTCATCAACTATCATCCTTGGGCCGAAATTCATGCAAAATGTGAGCAAAATCCAAAGCCTTGACTTTCTGGTAATTCGAGGAGTCTGTCGGTCAGTTGCGAAAATTAAGGAGCAAGTACAGCAACTACATTGACTTACAACGGTCATCAACGTTCAGACTTGGGCCAAAATTCTCTCAACATGGCACTAATCAGAAGACTTGGCTTCAGCTTCCGAAATATGGCTCCAGCTTCCGAAATTCAAGGAAAGAGTCATTGGTTCCTGAAATTTCGGAATTGACAGAGTCAGTCTACTACATCAGACGTGAAAGTCATAATTGAACGTTGCCAAGTCGTCCAATGGATTGGTAATTGTCCGAAAATTAAGGGCCAAGGCTTAGCAACGTTCATAAAGAAGTTAGGACCGAATTTTAAGCAACTACAACGTTCAGATGGCAAAAATTTCGGAAGCAGACTCCCTCACCGGCTCCACTATATAAGAGAGTTGTCATTTCGTTTCTCATTGTAGCTTTCCAAAGAGAATCATTCAGAGCATTTGTTTAGAGAAAGCTTTGCCTTTTAGAGAGAGAAAAAGAGAGAGAGAAGTACTAGATTCGTTTGTGCATATCGATAAAGTCTTTCTAGGTAGGACCTAGTTTTCACTACACTTATCATTGAGCTGATCAGAGATTGTATTGGGTGAGTGAGTGAAAACCACGAAGTAGATCTCATCTACTGAGTGGGCATTATAAGTTGTTTTGTTTTGACCAGGAAATAAAATAACTTATATTGTGTATCCTGCTGAGTTCGACAGAGTCCTCCACCTTTCGAGTGTTAATCCATTTAGCTTCGCTAAGTCTATCTTACTTTACTACCTTGAGCAACTGCTTCCGCGCACTTAGTTCGACTAAGTGTTTCTACGTCTCAAGTGTTCTCACATACGAAGTTCGATTGAGTGCCTCTATATCACAGAGTGTTTCTTACTTTCAAAGACCGATTGAGTCAAACCAACTCTTAGACTCACACCTTGAGTTGGTTTGAGTCAGCCACCCGATCCTACACGTGGTATCAGAGCTTTGTTTAGGCTAACATACAATCAACGAAGCAATGGCAGACCTCTTCGCCAATCAAAACAACAAAATGCACTTCGAGCATCCCAGACTCACCTCCACCAACTACGACCACTGAAAAACGAGATCGAGCAACACATCGAGTCTGTCAACTCCGAGCTTTGGGAGATAGTCACTGGAGGAGATCTTGCAGTCAATCCTGACCGATCCACATGGACTGCTGCAGATCGCAAGAGGTACGAGCTGAATCGTCGAGCATCACGCGCAATATACACTTGCTTGTCCATCCCAGAACAAAGGAGAGTTAATCACTGTCAGTTCGCTAATGAAATCTGGACACTCCTTCAAGCAACTCACGAAGGAGTCACTGAACTAAAGAAATGCAAAGCTCAAGAACTTCGAATGGACTATGAAAATTTTCTGCAAAAACCCGGTGAGTCTCTGGAAGAAGTGCTTGATCGTTTCTATTTACTAACCACTACTATGCAGGAAGTTAGCATCCTACCAGATAGAGAGGTGTCTTGCACAAATTGCTGGACAGTCTGAGGAAGAGTGGGCAAACGGTAATCTCTACCAAAGCATGCAAGGACTTATCCAAATGGAGTTGTCAAGACCTAGGTTCCTATCTAATCTGTAGATAAATACAAGAAGAATGTTCGAAAGAAGTGTGGTAATACTTCTTCTCCTCTTCTAGTAAGTGCCACTTTGAATGACCAAGCCTTGCAGGTTAATTCGACTCAGTTCACTCAAGAAGGAGCCTATGTCGCTGATACTCAAATCAGACAAGCTAAGGCAGAGCTGGTAGACATTATTGTTGAAGAAAGTGAGGCTGAAACTATGGAAGACTTCATCTTCATAGTTAAGAACTTCCGAAAATTCATGCGTAACCAACCAAATCGACAGAGTCGGTCGTTCTCGAACACCTCTAAACAAGTTTTCAATTCTGTCACTTGTTTCAACTGCAATAAACCCGGTCACTTCAAGAAGGACTGTCCTTTACTCAAGAACCAGTATGGAAAATCTCAAGGGAGATCGTTGATGGCAGCTGTTGGATGGGGTGATTCAGACTCTGACGATCCAGACACAGAGTCCAGCGACTTGGTATGTCTCATGGCACATGATACGACGGAGTCCATGATCCCCGACAATGAGGTAACTCGTTCCCATCTTGAAACAGACCTTTATCGTATAACTCCTATGGGTTTTATGACTTTAATTGCTAAAATGGCTTCTAAAACTAACTCTCTTAAAGTTGATCTTAACAGAAAAATCTCCGAGTTAAGTGAGGAACTTGAGATCTCAAAAAGTCTTATGTATGCTTTGAGAGATGAAGCTGAGGAACATAAGACTATTTCCTGCTCACTTAGATTGGATTTGCGAGACTCTCGGCGTCGTGTGACTCCCTTAAAAGGAGCTCGACAAAACCAAGAGTCTTAATGAATCCAACCAAGGGAACAGGAAGAGTCACTCACTCAGATTGACTCTCTCAAACATGACCTCACTGTTTTCGCTGACAAGTGTTGTTCTTGCAGAATGAGCTAAATAGTTCAGAATCTCAAGTTATCTCTCTAACCTCTTATGTTGAGCAACTCTCTAGAAAATTGAAAGAAAAGGAACATGCACTCTCTCCAAACCAGTCAATTTCATCAAGCAGGTCACTCCATCAGAATTGCCCGAGTGGGCCAACTCCAAGATCAAGGAGGTTAGTCAAGATCGTGATAATCTTCAAAAGGAAGTTGAAAAACTCTCCCAAGATAGTCAATATACGATCTGGAGTTGGATCACCAATCGAGCCAAGTGGCATAAGGTAATTCGATATCCCTAAAAATATGTCCAAATCCAACACAACCCAAGCGCCAACACAAAAGAAAATTTGATTCTTGGTGGAAAGGACAACAAAAATACGTCAATCTTCCTCCCACTAAGATTTGTGGTTATTGCGGAGTCTTGGACATAGAGATAGTGCCTGTGAAAAGCTTCACGGATGTGTCATTTAATATCAAGTGACTCAATCTTATCCTTGCGGCACGAGAAAAGCTGAAAAATCTGGTTCAAAAAGGGGACCCAAGATATTTGGGTCCCAAAAGTACCAAGTGATTTTTTTGCAGGTGGAAGCGAGCGTGAAGATGGATCTATGTGTACTTGGACAGAGGGTGCTCCACAACTGGAAATCCCGACAAATTCAGCTCGCTTTCATCTACAAAGGGAGGTAAGGTCACCTTTGGAAACAACAACCAAGGTGAAATCGTGGGAGTGGCCACCATAGGAACCCTCCAAGTTAAGGTAGATGGAGTCATCTGGGTCACTGGACTTCAACCTAGTCTGTAAGCATTTTCAAATTTGTGAAAGATCAATTTAGTACTTCTCTCATATGTCGTTTACAAAGTTTTTGATGAACGTACAGGATCTCTAGAGCCACAGGACGTAAAGAAGGTAATATGTACAAGAAATGTCTAAATGCCATCAATTCGGACGACCAAGTCTGTCTATGTGCTCGCTTTCAAGCAGCACCCAATCAGTCTTATCTCAAGGTGGTCAAGCGAAGCTTTCGATACTTAAAAGGAACCAGTCAACTTCATCTATGGTACCTTCGTTCCCCTATATTACTTTATCTGGTTTTAGTGATTTTGACTGGATAGATTCTCTCCATGATCGAAAGAGTGCATCTAGCAATGCAAAATTCCTTTGTCTATGCTTAGACTCTTGGTCCTCTACAAAGCAAAATTTTGCTGAGATCAAATTGGTATTTTCTGTGATAATAATTGTGCATTTAAAATCTCTGGAAACACATTGAAGAACCAAACACATTGAAATACGTTTCCATTTCTCGAAGGACTGTGTTGAGAAAAAGGTAATTCAACTTGACTTTGTTCCAATAGAGGATCAGCTAGCAGATATCTTTGCCAAGCCTCTTCCTACCACCTGATTCGAGGCACTCCGTTCAGCACTCAGAATGACTCAATCAATGGAAGACGGTAATCTCGCTTATCCCTTGGTTGTAATAATTAGTAGGTGTTGTTTGCATACTGTTTGAGTCAATCCGTGTTCTCATATCGATAGACTGTGTCTGTTCTTTGAATCCCTTAGCGATTTTCATTTAAAAAAAAAGAAGAAGAAGGGAGAGGACAAAGGCAAGGTACTCCGCTAACTTGTTTCTCCTGAACCAAAACGGACCTCGTCCACTCGGTTATTAAGCCTTTAAGGGTGCTTTATCACCTAACTTCCTAAGGATGCGAAACCTGGGAAAGTTGGCCCAAAGCTGTTACATGGGTGGAGAGAAAAGTCTGGGGGATGGAGACAGTCCCTGTGTGCTCAAACTTGTTAAATATCTATGCATTGCAAATATAGAGCTATAAAGTCTTCAAAAATACAATGCAATGCAACAGGGATTACTACAAGTTATGAGTATGTGGCAATGAAAGGTTTTGTGGAATATGACAATACTTCTTGCCCCTTGTCGTCCATGAGTATTTTTGCGTTATGGATACAGTCTATTTGTTTTTTAATGTACGGATTGACTTAGACTCTGTTGCAAACTTCCCTTACTGATGACAGTAAAAAGGGGGAAGTAGTGAATCCCGTCTCTCACGAACGAGTCACTCTGGTTATGTTCTGGATTGACTCTGTCTCTGTGCGACTAGGTCTTAGGTGAAGTTTGGATATTCTGTTTTGTTTTTACTCTGTTGGTACTAGATCATGTTGGTTGCAGTTTTCTTAACTTAGTCATATATTCCCTTTTCCAATCTCTCTTAGTAGGTTGTGGTTTGCCAAATTGTACTCATCGATTCAGGGGGAACTCTAACAAGAGTTACTCAATCTATGCTGTGATTAAGGGGGAACTTGGACAGGGTCGGTTCCCCAAAATACTTTTTTCCCTTGTCTTGTTTTGCAGATTGACTCATTCGGGATTCACAAAAAGAGTTTTGCTATCATCAGCAACAAGGGGGAAACTGTTGGAGTAAGAAGGTGTTGCTGAGATAGTCAACCAGATCAAACGAGTCAATCACACTTCTCAAAACAAGACAGAGTCTGTCAACCTTGAAAGATCGAATGAGTCTCTGTCCTTACCGAAAGAGCGAGAGAGTCCATCCATGTGAATTCATCAATCAGTAACGAAATTCAAGGAGCAACGTCCACTAAACCATAACAGTCATCAACTATCATCCTTGGGCCGAAATTCATGCAAAATGTGAGCAAAATCCAAAGCCTTGACTTTCTGGTAATTCGAGGAGTCTGTCGGTCAGTTGTGAAAATTAAGGAGCAAGTACAGCAACTACATTGACTTACAACGGTCATCAACGTTCAGACTTGGACCAAAATTCTCTCAACATGGCACTAATCAGAAGACTTGGCTTCAGCTTCCGAAATATGGCTCCAGCTTCCGAAATTCAAGGAAAGAGTCATTGGTTCCTGAAATTTCGGAACTGACAGAGTCAGTCTACTACATCAGACGTGAAAGTCATAATTGAACGTTGCCAAGTCGTCCAATGGATTGGTAATTGTCCGAAAATTAAGGGCCAAGGCTTAGCAACGTTCATAAAGAAGTTAGGACCAAATTTTAAGCAACTACAACGTTCAGATGGCAGAAATTTCGGAAGCAGACTCCCTCACCGGCTCCACTATATAAGAGAGTTGTCATTTCGTTTCTCATTGCAGCTTTCCAAAGAGAATCATTCAGAGCATTTGTTTAGAGAAAGCTTTGCCTATTTTAGAGAGAAAAAGAGAGAGAGAAGTACTAGATTTGTTTGTGCATATCGATAGAGTCTTTCTAGGTAGGACCTAGTTTTCACTACACTTATCATTGAGCTGATCAGAGATTGTATTGGGTGAGTGAGTGAAAACTACGAAGTAGATCTCATCTACTGAGTGGGCATTATAAGTTGTTTGTTTTGACCAGGAAATAAAATAACTTATATTGTGTATCCTGCTGAGTTCGACAGAGTCCTCCACCTTTCGAGTGTTAATCCATTTAGCTTCGCTAAGTCTATCTTACTTTACTACCTTGAGCAACTGCTTCCGCGCACTTAGTTCGACTAAGTGTTTCTACGTCTCAAGTGTTCTCACATACGAAGTTCGATTGAGTGCCCCTATATCACAGAGTGTTTCTTACTTTCAAAGACCGATTGAGTCAAACCAACTCTTAGACTCACACCTTGAGTTGGTTTGAGTCAGCCACCCGATCCTACAGTTTATTTTTGAATTATAATATTGTGAATGATTTTTAAATGTTTTAATTTGTTATTTTCTTGAATTCTAACTAATATTGTGAATGATTTATAAATGTTTGAATTTTTTTTTGAATTGTAATATTGTGAATGATATGATTATAAATGTTTGAATTTTTATGTTATGAATGAGGAATATAATTGTGTGATATTCGTATGCAGTGATGGATCGTCTGAAAAAAGTAGTGAAACATGTAGTCACGAAGAGGAAGAATAAAAACCGGGGTGCGGAGCAGCCTATAACGGCCTCGTACCATCGTCGTGCACATGCTCCTGGTGAAGGGCCGAGTAATCCTGCCCCACGCATGGAAGCAGCACGTCATTCATCTTTCCATCCGGGTCAATCTTTCAACGACCCGGCGTTTCAAGTACCTGCACCACCAATGGTAGCGGAGGATGACTCGGCGGTGTTCAATATACCGAGGAGACGCATGCCAGTGGCGTCATCATCCAGTAGTGCTTGGTCTGACAGATCACTGCACACCGCTAGCTACAATATCTCTGGGGAATCAAGCCACCAGACTGCTCCATTAGAAGCTCAGACGTCAGGTGGTGGTAGTTCATCACGTCCACCACGCCCATCACCCGCCCGTGCTGTTGAGGACCATGTGATGACTAAGCGTTCGCCACATGCTGATGACGATGGTTGTGGTGCTGATGATGAGGACTCACCCGACGTGGATGAGGAGCAGGATAATGAAGATGATGAAGTCATGGATAAGGAGGATGACACTGACGAGGAAGCAGCGCTAGCGATGGTTCCAGTCATTACCTCTTGGAAGTTGACAGAGGTGCCAGTTCCTGGCGGTCCACTACTCACTAGTGTTATCACTAGCTTCGGGGGTCATGTAGCACTTGACTTATGGACCTCGACTAAGGTATGTTCTCTATCTTCTCCTGTATTTGATCATTTAATATCATACTACGTTTTGTAAGTGTTAAATATTGGTCATTATGTAGGATCGTGGGGTTTTGAGTTTCAAATCCCGTAGGGTGATGCTTACCTGCTGGCCAAAAGATCAAATTTCCAGACCAAGAACAAGGAAGATGCTTGAGTATTCTGGTATAGAGCACCTACAGGATATTACGATGCCATACAACAATATGTCCCTCATCAGTGCTTTTGTGGAGAGGTGGCAGCCTGATACAAACTCATTCCATATACCGTTTGGTGAGATGACGATTACCCTGCATGATGTGTGGATGACACTGCAAATCCCCATCATCGGTCGTCCATTGATAGGGGATTCATCCACCCCTGAGTTGAAGGAGGTAATGGCTGATTGTCTTAATTTTGGGGCAGATGTTGAGAGTATGACACAGACACTGTGGAATACCGGTGTTGTATCAATTGCGAGCTTGTTGCAGCAATGTAGGGATAAAAATGAAGAGGCAACGAAGCAGACATGTGGTTGGTTGTATCATCTGATTGGTACCACCATATTAGCTGGAAAATCAAATGGTCGTCTGAGTCCACAGCTGTTCTCGTTAGTAGCTCCCATGAAGAAAGGTACCAAGCTTCGTAAATATGCATGGGGAGCTGGTACTCTTGCATGGTTATATCGCCAGCTTGGGATAGCCTCTCGTGCCGGCTCCAGTGGGATAGGTGGTTCTATGACGTTACTTGAGGTATGTGTCCTAATGTGCATCTAGTATATGATAACTCACTGAGTATTAATAATTGGTACTGCTTAATCATTCTAGTGTTTTATATGCACAGTGCTGGATTTATGCGTATTTTCCTACATTAAGACCAGCGATTAGCCCGGACTGGCGCGCTAATGATGATAGACCTTGGGCTCTAAGATGGGTGAGATCTACCTCTCAAGTGCAGGATCATCGTTCACTGCAAGGCTGTCGTGAGCATCTAGATGCTTTGACTGCTCTAAATGTAAGTGTTTGTAGTTGCTAACACATTGAACCATTATTATTTGTCTTTCGTTGTTGGTTACATCTTACTATTTATGTTCATTGTAGATTGATTAGTTGCCCTACGGTCGGGATAATGTTAATGTTCATGGAGGGTGCACATGGTATAGAGGTAACATACAGGTTTTGGGGTTGAATGAGCCATACTTGCCTGGGCGTTGTCTGCGCCAATTTGGTTACATTCAGAGTATCCTGAACCTCCTATTAGACCCAACCCAAGGTCTGAAAAAAAGGAAGGAAAAAACCCCCCCCCACACCTGTGTATACCCCCCATGTATAGTTTGTGGGAAAACACTCCTAAATTGCTGGTTCCAGGGTATACGCCCACAAATGCGCGGTTGCATGCTTGTGACCCACTCCTAAACCCTGAGAGTTATCAGACTACCCTGGTTCATTGTCCAGATCCCTGTCTAGTAAGTCATATTTTCATACTACTTCATCACATATCACTTTTATTTTTTATGTGTACTTACCTGACCTAGTGTGAACAGCTACTGTCTGAGGCAAGTGAGCTTGCACGCCCGTACTACCAAGAGAACAATGCATGGGACTGGTCATACTATCGTCAGGGGATGCCAGAAGAAGAACAAAGGGCTGCAACTCATGGTCTTGAGGATGTGTTCAGCTCTTTATACATATGAGATAGTTACCAGCGCCAGCATGGTGCACCCTAGTGGTTGTCATCTTGGATTTGGATGTAATAAACTTTAGTATCATCTTGGAACTGTTTGTTGTCTTCCATTTTTACTTGGTGTGTTAGACGCTAGTACAATTTGTGTGGTTGTAGTTTTTTTTCTGGTGGACTTGGTGATGGTGGAATTATTGCTGACAATGCTGGTGACCTTGTTGATGATCTGTTGGTTGATTTTGTGGAGGTTCTTTGAACCGGTGGAGATAAGAAAAACAGGGGAGACTATGCCAAATTTTTTCTAGAAATGCATCGTTTCTGCAATGCCAATCTGAGTGGTCTAAATTCTTTATTGGTCGTTGAGTGTTCTCAGGAATGATAGTGTTGAAATGAAATATCTAACATGTACCAAAGATTGAATATGTCACGAGAAATGAAATATATCAAAATGTAGAAATTCCTAAGAAAGAAAAGTCCACAAATTCAAATCTGATGAATCACATAATTAAAAGTCAATAACTACAACAACACGTTTATTCCACGTCCAAACATCTACTAAAGATTTTAAATCCCGAAAATTATAACAACACGAGAACTAACAAGATCAATTACGCAATAACCAATAACCTAATTATTTCCTAACCTTTGTCTCTCTATTCCCCGTGCTATTACGTTACGTCTCATCTCATAAATTGGTTCTTGGTGTTGAAAATCATCATCATCGGGCTCAATAGGATCATAAATAACAAGTAATGGAATATGAGCGATGAAATCATTATACTCCATGTAATTCTCCATCATCCGGCGAGCTGATGTATCATTTCGTACATGAATAAAAGTCCACTCGTAGTCGCCCTCCAGCCCCAAATACACCATTGTTGTTATGTTTATTCTGCCGAGGAGGGACTGTAGTGCTCGAATTACTCGTCGTTGTAGATCCCGGAGATTACTAGGATATGGCATAGTAACTTCTACCCGTCTGTGCCCCATTCTTCTATCAAATTGTGCTCCATGACGACCAAAAGTAGCTACATAATTAACGTGCAAATAGAAAGGAAACTCCATTTTATTTTGAGAGCGAAATGGGAATTAAGGTATGAAGAGTTCAAGCAAGATGTAATTAGACAGATTCTGAGAGCACAGGGTAAGGAATGAGTATGTTGGACACTAATACCCACTTTTATAATATTTGAGTAACACTGACATGTCCAATGGCTAGTTCAACGGCTACTGAAAGGAAGCGTACCAAACACACCATGGAGAAGTTGAATTCAAAGTTAATTCAAAGTTACCGTAGGTAATTACTTTTGTCAGGAAAGGTACACGTACCAGGTTACCGTTTGCAGTACAAAGTGATTTCAAAGTTACCATAGGTAATTACTTTTGTCAGGAAAGGTACACGTACCAGGTTACCGTTTGCAGTACAAAATGAATTCAAAGTTACCATAGGTAATTACTTTTGTCAGGAAAGGTACACGTATCAGGTCACTGTACACGTACTAGGTTACCGTTTGCAGTACAAAGTGAATTCAAAGTTACCATAGGTAATTACTTTTGTCAGGAAAGGTACACGTACCAGGTCACTGTACACGTACCAGGTCACTGTACACGTACCAGGTTACCGTTTGTAGTACAAAGTGAACTCAAAGTTACCATAGATAATTACTTTTGTCAGGAAAGGTACACGTACCAAGTTACCGTTTGCAGTACAAAGTGAATTCAAAGTCACCATAGGTAATTACTTTTGTCAGGAAAGGTACACGTACCAGGTCACTGTACACGTACCAGGTTACCGTTTGCAGTACAAAGTGAATTCAAAGTTACCATAGGTAATTACTTTTGTCAGGAAAGGTACACGTACCAGGTTACCGTTTGTAGTACAAAGTGAATTCAAAGTCACCATAGATAATTACTTTTGTCAGGAAAGGTACACGTACCAGGTCACTGTACATGTACCAGTTTACCGTTTGCAGTACAAAGTGAATTCAAAGTTACCATAAGTAATTACTTTTGTCAGGAAAGGTACACGTACCAGGTTACCGTTTGCAGTACAAAGTGAATTCAAAGTCACCATAGATAATTACTTTTGTCAGGAAAGGTACACGTACCAGGTCACTGTCACGTACCAGGTCACTATACACGTACCAGGTTACCGTTTGCAGTACAAAGTGAAAACAAAGTTACCATAGGTAATTACTTTTTTCAGGAAAGGTACACGTACCAGGTCACTGTACACGTACCAGGTTACCGTTTTTTTAACTTGTAACCTTGTGGCTAGTTCATGACCAACCTCTATATAAGGGATGCCTCCTCCATTTCATCTTCACACACTCACTCTCCATATTCTCGAAGCTCTCTATCCCCTAACTCTCTTCCAAAAATAATTTCGTAAAATTGTGCAAGCTCTCTCTCTAAACATGAGTCAATCTTCAGATTCCGATCATGAGTATGTTCCAGTATCAAGCCCAGTAAGTATTTAGTTCATTGTCTTTGTAAATCATATTCACACTAATATTTCATATTTCAATATTCATCTAACATTCTCTCGACCCTTATTGCAGGAAAGTGACTCAACCACTGATTCAGATTGGGATGAATTTGATGAAGGCGTTCCAGATCATAATGCAGAGATGGATGACTACATGCAAGAGATGTATAATCGACCTCCGGTGGTGGACACATGTTACTTATTTCAAACAAACCGGGCCTTTAGGAGTAAAGAAGAAGCGAAAGCTTGGGTAGATAGTGTTGGCCATCCCAACCATATCTACACCATAATTCAAAGTTCTCGGTCGGGCCAAGATTTCCACATAACATGCGAGAGGTATTGGAAACCACGAAGGACATCACGACCTGGTGTCATCAACCGGCGCAGATCATCTGGTT
Source organism: Limonium bicolor (assembly GCA_023374045.1). Taxonomy (NCBI): domain Eukaryota; kingdom Viridiplantae; phylum Streptophyta; class Magnoliopsida; order Caryophyllales; family Plumbaginaceae; genus Limonium; species Limonium bicolor. The sequence continues at coordinate 185,576,806 of CM041777.1, read as the reverse complement.
CAAAGAAATGTGGTTGTCCTTTTAAAATTAAGGGGTATTACACAAGCTACGGGTGTTTCTTGCAAGTGGGTAACGGATGGCATAACCATGATCTCGCTGAGTGGGCAGAGGGTCATTTTGTGGGAAAACGCCTGACTGAGGCGGAGGAGATTATGATCGATCAGAGAAGCAGAGTCGGTGTGCCACCATGTGCAATTTATTCAGAGCTCACAACAATCAACCCAGAAACGTCAGCAACAAGGAAAGACATATACAACCGGATACAAAAAACAAAACTAGTAAATAGAGATGGTCGATCTATGGTGCAGATTCTGCTGAGTGAGCTAGACAAAAACAACTACTACTACGATTACACTACAGAACCAAGTAAGTCAACTCAGTATGTCTCAAATAACTTCAATCATTTAGGTTTCATATTATTTTGATAGATAACATGATTATATTTCATAATTTAGGGGATCAGACACGACTTGGGCCCATCTTCTTTGCACACCCTACCTCTAGATTACTGCTCCATGTGTTCCCGTATGTCATAGGCATTGATGCTACCTATAAAACAAACATAGCAAAAATGCCCTATGTCCAATTCATCGGGATGACGAGTATAGGCAAAAACTTCAGCATTGCCTTCGCCTTTCTTATATCAGAATCAACAGACATGTATGTGTGGGCACTTCAACAATTAAGGGACCTCCTCGGGTGGACTACAACCTCTACATTTATCACCGACAGATGTCTGGCCCTGATGAATGCCTTAGAAGAGGTATTTCCTGAATCTCATCATCTACTATGTCGGTGGCACATAAGTAGGAACGTTCAGGGGAAAGCCGAGACTTATATGGGTGATAGAGGAAGGGCAGCGGCTGTAGTCCGAATATGGACTTCAGTTGTCTACTCGAGCACAGAGCAAGACTACAACGAGAGGTACGAAAATTTCAAGAATACATACCGAAGCTACCCACGTTTCAATTATGTATGTTGCATCAGTCTGGGAGAAATACAAGGAAAAATTTGTGGAGGCTTGGGTCAAGAATGTGTTGCACTTCGGCAACACAACGACAAATAGGTAAAATTGTTAATCTTGTAATGTTTAAGATAATACATTGTTATAGATCTATAAAACTTACTTAAACATTTGATAGGGTGGAGAGCGCACATTCTTCTCTAAAGGCGAGATTAAGGAGTGCTAGACACACTTTGGATGTAATCTTTCCAAAGATTAACGATCATGTGAATACAAGCATCCGGGAGTTAAAAAGGATTTTGAGGCAGCCAGGACAAAACACAGAAGAGAGCACATGAGGGTTCCAAATGCTGACCTGTTCGGGAAGGTTAGTACCCTTTGCTTAGATGAGCTAGTCAAGGAAATTGGAAGGGCGAATTATGTGCAAATGGACAGCTCACTCTGTGGATGTGACAAGGTAACCTCTCATGGACTACCTTGCGCTTGTAAATTAAACTACATGCTGGATAGTGGTATACTATGCTCGAAGAGGGATATACATCGTTTCTGGTATTCCCTAAGCTGGGAGAAACATGAATCGACAATTGATATGGTATCCTACATGGAGGAAGAACAGAATAGATGGCGAGACATAGCTTCTAAGGTAGCACAGTTAGATGATCCTACTCTGATGGCGAAATGTTACAGTCAAATCCAAAACTTCCTTCACCCAGATATGGTGTGCCAATTAGGAGAGCCATTGGAACAGATTGGGATTGGCAGACCTACCGGGCCCTCAAGACCAAACCGACGGGAACCTTCGTCTTGGGAGCGTAACCGACCAAGGGCAGGCCAGTCAGAAGGAGCGCCATCAAATAGAAGATCATCAAATCCGAGTCGATTCCTGCCCCTAGACAACTTCCCATACTACCAAAATTTCAACCCCAACCTATATCAATATATGATTGGGTATATTGATGTTCGTGGAGATGGGAATTGTGGTTTCAGGGTCATTGCTGACTACCTATATTCAAACGAAGAGAGGTGGAAAGATGTCCGTAGAGCATTTTACAATCACATGAAGAATACAGAACCGGCAAATCAACTATACAAGGCCATTTTTAATGAAGGACCGTACAACGGCATGTTAAGAGCGCTTCATTGGAATTAGGACAGCCAGCACCTCCAGAGAAATGGATGACACGGAAATGGGGTTGGCGATCGCAACAAATTACACTTCGATAGTAGTTTTCTACTCTACTGTCTATGGGGGTATGGCAAGTGCCACATACCTTCCGCTCAATAATTATACCGATCGTGATAGCCCAAGAGGAGAGATCCACATAGGAATTTGCCCCCAGGGTCATTTCATAAGGTTCTGCATGGTTGATGACTCCCCACTCCCCCTGTCTATCCGCAGTGGTTCGTTTATAGAGATCCAAACACTGTCGGACCTTGGATTCATCAAATACAATCTAGGTTAGATAGTTGGATCAACGTTGTACCTTAGTTTTTCTTTAACTTAGTAGTTGTAACTTAGTCTTTCTTTAACTTAGTTGTTGTAACTTAGTTGTTGTAACTTAGTTGTTGTAACTTAGTTTTTCTATAAATTAGTTGTAACTTAGTTTCTCTTTAACTTAGTTGTTGTTTTAATCATATTGACTTAAATTTGGTTATTCAATTGTCTATTATTTCAAAAAAAAGTGTCTCCCCGTAACATTCAAACTTATTCAACTAAGTTTGGTGGAAAAAAAAAATTGTACTGTGAATAGTAAAGTATTTTGCTATTCGCAGTACAAATTAATTTTAAGTCAAATTAATAATATAAACACATAAAAATGTAATCCAACACTTTTTTTTTACAAAAAAAATGTTCCTGTATTGATTCGAACAAAAAAGTAACTAGTAAAATTCACTACTAATCAACTACAAACTACTTCGGTAAATTTACTTTCAAATATCATTTTTCGAAAAAAAAACACAGCGACACATTATTACATGTGTACAACGTCAATATAAATTAAAAAAAAATTTGTACTGCGGTGATTAGTAATTTTGTACTGTGAATAGCAACCCCCATTACAATACTGTGTATAATCGCCTTAGCGAACGGTTTCCTTAATTAATATTATTTGGCCTTCAAGACCCCATCCATCCAAACCATGTTTAATTATTTACCAGTTGGGCGTCATGTTGGGACAACCCGTATCAACCTTACCAATGGACAGTAGTCCTCCCGTACACACAAAAGGTGCTCATGTTGCCAGAGGTCCGGAGGCCCCTGGTTGTTCACTTTGCCTTGTAAGGCGTCCATATAAAGGTCGTAGCCGTGTACCAACAGCAGGTACATCTGACCCACGATCCAATTAGGGCTCGTTGGAAAATTTCCTAGAGCGGAACCCGATCGGGTACCCCTCAGTGATCACAAATGCGCAACTAGGTAGTTCGTAAACTACACTGGATTCCTCCCCTCATCTCATACCAACTCTCTCATAAGATTAAGATATACTCTTAGTTTTTATGGAGAATACATTTCATTATTTAGCTGCCCAATGGGTCTCACGCGTACCTAGGAATAATCTAGGTCATATTCATGTTCGAGATCCATGCTCTAGAGACCGACAATGTCGTGTCTCGTACCTAAGTGTTTTACTTAGGTTATCTTATACTTAATTATAATATTAAGGGTATTATATTAAGTAACCATCTTGTCATCACATTAAATGTATATGTATGTTTATATAAGTCGATCTATAGTCGACGTAGTGTTAGTCCCGTAGGACGCTCGTGCATAAATAAATAATGCAGTAACACACATCATCACATACACGTATCCACACACATATCACACAAGTTATATATCAACCAAATCCGAGCCCGAGGAATTCCTCAGGACAACCCAGATCAAACCCCTTTACATACCGTACACCTCAGACCTAGGATGCGCAGTGTAGTCCACTAAGCTCGTCGAGCGCGCACGTCTGGAATGTGATCTAAAAATATGAAGAACGCTAAGTGTCAATCCACATGACAAAATGATTTGGTATTTCCGAATAACGTCAGTAACCCCGGTATTACATCCCCGGATTTCAACTGTTATTAGTTAAGGTACCATTATCCTTTAAACTCCTTACTCGTAGTACGTATATATTAATACTCAGTTTAACAATGGAGTCGGTTTCATAAGAACGTAGTAGTTAACGTTTTCGAACGTAAGAATTATAATTTTCCAAAGTAGTAGTTTATAAGTGTAACGCTTTTACATAAGTTTGTTCGTTCTCGTACATTTAATTCGACCGCTTCATCGTATGCATAGGCACGTATTGTAATCTATAGTTACATGCATAATATATTTTATAACCTATGGTTGCATGCATACATGCATTATTTATCATATGGTATTATTTTCCTACCATCCATTATAATACATTGTATTATATAATCCATTAATCTTTTAATATACTATTTTTGAATTCAAAAACTTATAACATATAGTTTATAACTATTTTTCATGTAATAACCTTCACCATTATATTATATGGTTTCCAACCATAATATATATATCCATCCTTATATACATAATTCTCGCATATGTATATATTTACCAATATAGGTAAGTTTCATGAGTTATAAAACTCTTATATTATATGTCACATTATATCATCTTATATTAGATGATTATTCCTATTAATTGTATTATATTGTACAACTTGTATTAAGATCATTATCTTAATATTATGTAACACTTTATGTTGTATAAACTCAACTCCTAAGGTTTATTCAATATATACCTTAGTTTATAAATCTTATTTATTTATAGTTTGTCACATTATTTAATGTGAATATCCTTACTTATATTAATTCCATTTAAACCACATTAATAACATATAATTGTTATAACATTTATAACATTGTAGACCATAGTCTAAAATCCATTTTCCAACCTTATTATATTCGGTACAGCACTATACTTTATTTTAATTTCATTTTGACCACATAACATTATGTAATGTTATACCATATACTAATATCATATAATATGATATCTTTATTTTGTATAAATTATAACCTATAGTTTTTATACAAAACTATTGTTAATTGTCGAATAGGCATATCCATTTAATCTAATTTTCTTATCTTACCATATCTTTATGTTTATTACAAAATCACCCCATTATTTATACCATGTTATATATATATCATATAATATAACATTTTTAACTTTATAAAAAAGGTATAACCTATGGTCATTTATTTAAAATAACCGAACAGACCCTTAGGCTGTTCTTATTTATTTTCCAGCCCCTTTAACTTTACAAATTTACAATTTGACCACATATATAATGTTATGTTATATATATATATATATATCTTATATTATAACATTTTAAACCTTAATATAAATATAACCTATAGTTATATATGTTTCAAATTTCCGAACAGACCCCAAATATGGTCTAAATTATTTTTCAACCCACCAACTTTTTATAATCACAATTTGACCCAATTTATAACATATAGTTTTATAATATCATTAAAACTATATATTACACACTTATTTTATTAAATACTCTTAAATTATTCTAAATATCACCAAATTTCACCAAAGGGTTATAAATATTATTCATAACCTCTAAACTCTCAGTTTTTACATTTCCACCCCATTTTCTTTTCCAAAGTATATTAATGACATAATAACTATATATTATACATATATAACTTATTTTAATTCCAAATTCAACCCAATAAAATCCTAAAAATTCCTAATAGCCCATAGGTGTTTAAAATACCATTTTACACCCTTAACTTTTGGTAATCTCCATTCATACCCCATATGTTATAAAATGTTACAATTAAATACTTATCTTATTCTATAACCTTAAATAAATTATTTAACTTGTCAAACTTGGTCAAAACCTACCCTTTGGTCAAGGTTGACCTCCTTAATACAGCCTTGACCATTACTTTCTTTATTTACGATCTTAACCCCTAATTTTCCAGAATTTACAAATTAACCCGAAAACTTTATAAGATCTTATAATTTTTATTTTAAATCCTTTTAACACCTAATTTTCGGCTTTATTATTATCTAGCCCCCAAATTTTATTTAATTATAGTTTAACCCCATATACTTTGCGGTAATGTTTATTTATTACCTAAAACCTAATTTAAACTTAATATACATAAATAAAATGGCCTAAAGTACATGGCCTTATTACAAACGTTAGCTTATAAAACAAATTACACATAAATGCCCCAAAATACCTATAACTCGTGGCCTTACCATATAAATTCCAATAATTACCAATCTTCCACATAAAGTCTTAATTTGACCTTTATGTTACTTAATTACTTAGATAAATTTACTAAGTCATTTCCTTAACCACCTAAGGTCAAAATCAGACCACTTAAGCTATGTTCACTCACGGCAATTATATACATAAGCTTAAATATATAGTAATATATCAAAGTTGAGTTTTAAGTGATTTGTAACTTGATTTAGCAAGGGTAAGGCCTTGTTTGGCCTCGGCACCTTAGGGAAAATTTCTCCACAACTTTATTAACATGTTTTTAATGCAGCAAACAAGACATGATTAGACTCCAAGCATGAGCTAACCATGGGAAGTGTTTTAATGCATAAGTTCAAGGTAAAAATTACCTTAGAATGCAAGGATACCTAGGGCTGTTTACGACTCCAAACTGAAGCAAAAGAAAGATTTTACACTACCATCTAAAGCAAGGAAAGAAAACCGGTAATAACAAGGGTGAACAAGGTGTATTTTCCATTACTTAAACTAGCCAAGATGTGGTCTTTGGCTTAGATCTAGCTCCTCCTTCAAGATGTGGGTTTCTCCACTGATTTTATATGAAGAGAACAAGATAATGAGCTAGGAAAACTAAGGAATGCAACCGGTAATGAAGAGGAAGAAGAGAATCATGCTTAAAGCATGTTTTTACCTTAAATGATCAAGCTTAGAAATTCCCTCCTTCTTCCATTGTTACAGCCAAGAATACCCCTTCTTTTAACCTCCAAAACACACTACATACATGGATGGAAATGGCTGAAGCTTAGCTCAATGGAAAGGGGAAAGAAAAGTGAAGAGAATGGACATAAACTTGCTTTGGAAGCTTACCTAGATCAAGAGATCTCACCAGCTGGGTTTGGTTTCTCCTTACAGTCAAGGAGGACCAGAAGGGAGGATGAAGAGCAGTTCTTACGGCTGGGAAGAAGGTAAGTGAGTAAAGAATTCTAATTTTGCCGTTTATGACATTTTAGTCTTACTATAGTGTATAGTAGTTGATGACTCATTAGAAGATATTTATGTTGGCTAATGGATGAGGATGACTATCCAAATGTACATCAATGGGTGGTTAGGTCAAGGGATGACCATTGACCATGGTTTAAGTTAGGTAATTAAATGCTATTTTGGTTACTATTCACCCAAAATCACCCATTTTGATTTTATTTTTAAACTTTGATTTAGAATTTAGAATATAGTCTATCATTTAATTAATGTTATAAATAATGTAATCTAGGTCTTAAAATGACAAAAAGTCAATATCTTAGAACTCATACACAAAAACATGCTTTAAGGTGTTTTAGTGCACATTTTGTGTCCCAAGGTGTTTCTGAGCTTGGTTTTCTTTGATAACGGTTTTATTACATTCCTTACATGATTTTTGAACTTAGGAATCCAATTTGGAATCAAATGGAGGTCATAAGACCTTTAAGGCTTCTTAGAGCACATTTTTGCCCTAATTGACTTTTAAGCATGTAAATACTTGTTCTTTGTGTTGGAGTGTTGTCCAATAATTTTAGTACGTTCATTAATGTTTTATAATGCTTAGGACAAAGTTTTAGGTCCTAAAGAGTTCATTTGGATATGTATTTACCCTAAATGGTCAAATGGTGCATTATTTGCTTTATGTTTGACCATTGTTGTTTTAAATTGATTTTAAGCCATGTTTAGGCCTTAATTAATTTTATTATATGTTTAATCAATGTTTTATTAGTTAGGGGTATTTCAATCTACCCCCCTTAAAAAGACTTCGTCCCGAAGTCGCTTTATTCAAATAGGTGTATTACTAACTACCCATATAACCCATAATGTATATCTATGTGATATATCATTTACACACATCGTATTGTGCTTATACAGCACATAGCCATCATTTGTGGCGTTATTTCAAACATATGGATGTAGGCAATCCATCAGCACAATTATTTCCTATTAGTTCTACAACCTTGACAACCTCCCCGAGGTGTCCATACCATACTATCATTCCACATTCCATATCTAATGACTCGTTTTGTATCTAAGTGATACCATATGTAATCCATCCACAAGGTAGTATAACTGTATACATCATAAACATCATAAAAAGGTACCACACACATGGGTGTATACACATCATTCAAACCTGTATCTCGTAGGATACATACATATAAGTGCACATTACACACAAACAAACCAACAACGTATGCCCCGCATACCAGACAACACACAACAAAACATCGTATGCCCCGCATACCACCAATTCAATGTATGCCCCGCATACGAACAAACAGACAAACAGACATCGTATGCCCCACATACCACCAAACTACTGTATGCCCCGCATACGAAACAACAAAACTCAGTGCACACATGTGCACAGGCAAGAGGTTCTACCTCCCTTAAAAAGGGTTACGCCCCCGTACCCCACAAGTATACAACAGCCGCTCAACAAGGAGCGCTGGATACTTGGCTCTCATAGAGTTCTCCAACTCTCGTATGGCGTCTTTCGCCTTTGGAGTGGATTATCCTCATATCAAAGAGACGGGTATGACTCTAGCCCTTCCAGGCTCCAAAATATATAAAGGGTGAGGCATGCAACTATTTGTGCTCTCTCCCGAATTCGTTCTAATGGGCCCACTCGCTCCGTACTGAGGTGCAGACCCATGAACATAGGCTCAGTTTGCCTCTTTTCCATTGTCGTATATCCTATCGTTTGGATTACTAGAGTACATGCGCGTATCTTCTCTGACTGACTTTCAGTTTAAGGTGTAAGATGACATTGGCTATTGTTAGTACTCAGTGCTCTTTGCACTTGTCTCTATAATACTGAGACGTACTAGCCTTCATGTCCACGGAGGTAATGATTGTCATCCGTGTCTCTCGGTGGTTTTGTTCCGGAGTAATACACTGTTGTAGTTCTTTTATACTTACTTCGTGTTGATATCCATTACATCTTCCCGTGTGTCGGGTTAGCATCAACGTTCGTATGGTTCTTCTTGCTTTCTGTCAGGGGAATCCATATGTTGTGCTCGTATTAGAGTTCTGTAGCTTCATCTTCCATTTCACATTATTCCCTGCGAGTTTTACTCGTCTAAGTTCGCCCACGTATTTATTATTGCTGGCTGTTCCTGTTGGTCGCTTCTGCGTGCACCATATCCCAGTCGATTCGACGGTTGTTAGTTCTCATAACGTTTATGTTCTTGCTAAAAGCATCTGCTAGTATACTAGCTTTGTCTTTCATCCTTGTGTAGTCACGCGTTTATGTTCACATCATTTGGTAGATTCCTCTGGATTTCAAGAATTTGCTTGATCCTTATGAGGTTCTACATATCATCCGCCCATGTGATGGGGTTTTCCTGTTTCTGTCATCAACGTTCACGTCTTCAAAAGGTTTCCTTTGTCTTCACTGTGTAATTTCTGCTACTCTCTGTTGAAGGTTCTTGGTTTCTCTATCCCGTTGGTTTAACTGCGGCTCTTCTCGTCCATCTTCGACGTAATCTGCATCACTGACCTCGGTACGGAGTTGACTACTTCTCATGTTCCTTACACTACTTGTCTACATACATGGGGTACCGTACTGATACATTACTACTTACCCGACTAACTTATAAATAAGTCTGTCAGGCCCACAAGCTCCTATCGGAGTGCGGTCATCCCATGTCTAGTTTAGTAAACTGGTAGTGTCCGTCACACGGCTATTGTGAAGTATTCTGTTGTCAATCTCCCTTTTTGATGGATGTCCTTTTGTAGTTTGATGTTAATTGGTTCACATTGTCGGTTATCTTGTCGTAAGTGCTATTGCCCTAGTGGCATAGGTGGTAAAAGTGGTTGGAGACAATAATTTTGCTCCCTGGACTCATGTCCTTAGTAATATACTTCATCTGGCACTCCTTTCTAAAGGTAGTACTTGGTTGTTAATCAGTTAAACATTAAATATTGATTCACCTTTACGGCTGCAATCGGTTTAACTAAAATTCGTGCTGGTTTTAGCAACGTTGGGTTTCCTATCTCGATCTCATTGAGTACAACACATATTCTTGTTCTCCCTGTTTAATTATTATCACATCTCACATGTAGTTCATATTTGTTTCCTTCATCCATTTAGTTGGATGCATTGTAGATTGCATAATAGCTTGAGCAACTCGGCTCTTCACTTCCCAACCATCCTCACTGACGGTGGTGCATCTACAAGGGTATGCCATTTCCCACAAGGTTATGCTTGTCCATAAGGACTAAACATTCATCACTATTAGTGATTAGCATTAAATGCTAGTATACACTTCTGGTATTCAGCTAGTAAGCCATGTCTGAGAATTCTCGAACACTTAAACTGGCGTGGTTTACGGTGGCTATATATAATTCCTTCAGTTGTAGTGGTTGGACTAACAGGTCTTCCTGAGGTTTCATAGGTTTCTAATCTTAAAGGTTTGTATGAAAAACTGGTACGAAAATTTTGGTATTTACTAAGAGATTAAAATTTAGTGGTTGCTGCAGCACTTGCTGTGACAAGTGCGCAAGGCAGATGGAAATTTCAGTGGGTTGATTGTCATAGCGCTTGCAGTAGCAAGTGTGCCATAAAGGTTGAGATATTGGTTCAGTAATTACTGGTCTCGTTGACTCTCTCGTCATTGAGTATGGTTTACATAATAGAGTAGGCATTAAAATTCCATTCATATATATATATGATCCGTCAAGGTTTTAAGGTTACTGGTATCGAGTACACATAACTAGTCTCAAAAATCATACACAAAAAGGCAAGTGGTCACTGACACACTCCCACATACTTACAACATATATCTGTCTAATATCCAAGGCTAAGTACATAACAAAATAAGCAAAAGCATTCCACTAGCGGTATCTCAGAGTTGAGGGTGCTCATGCCCTATCGACTCCCTTCCTTTTCTGGGCTCCAGCATCAGTAGATGTCTGGCCCTCCTAACCGCCTCGTGGTACTCCAGATCCTCCAGCTGAGGTCTTCTGAGTAGTCTTTGGCGGCCTGTAGTTACGGCCTTCAGGGTTCATCCAACACTCGAACTCCCGGTGGCCCTCTTTCTTGTAGTACCGGCACTCTACTTTGCGGCCGCTGCAGTCGACCCCAGGATGGTCCTTCCCACAACGCTTACAATAGAAATGGCGCTGGGGCTGTCTGGTGTCTGTTGGTGGCATTTAATTTAGGTTAACATCTGAAGGTACAAAGACTAAGGTTACAATTTAATTTAAGAGGAAGGTGTTCTCACCCTTAGAAGGCGCAGATCTCAGAGGCTGAGCATTTATAGCTGGGCCGGTCAACCTAGGGACGGGCTCTTTCCCCTGAGCTCCCTGGTGACCCTGCTGCCCTTTCTTCTTGAAGAATTTCTTTCCCTTCTTCTGGCCATCGCCTGGAGGCGCTCCTCCACCCTCAGACTCTCCCTCAGGGTTCTTTCTCTTCTTTGTCCTGAGAGTCTCTTCCCGAGTCTGAAGCAGTAGCTCCGTCCTTGAGGCAGTGTCATAACACTCCTGGAATCTCATTGGTAAGTTCTCACAAAGTTATTCAGTAAATTAGCAAGTAAAGAATTAATGGCATTTATGTTTATACCTGGATGGTAGAATAGAGGGTAGCACCCATCGCCATCTAGATGCGAAACAACAGTCCCCCCCGGAACTTCTCGACCTTCACGGTCTCTGAGTAGTCGACTCCGGGGATGAAGTCCAGCAGACCGATGAATCGAGCGTAGTACTCATCCACGGTCAGACTTTCCTGGGAGAGTGTCTCGAACTCACGGCGCTTCTTCTGTTTGAGATGTGCCGGGTAGTACTTCCCCCTCAGCAGCTCAACGAAGGCAGCCCACGAAAAAGTCGGGCGTAGCCAGGTGATAGTCCTTGACCAACCTCCACCAGGTGCTGGCTGCATCCTTCAGATGGAAAGCAGCAATGATGACTCTCTTGTCGGCAGGTACTTGTAAAGCTTCGTAGGCCTTCTCATGTTCTACTATAAAACGCTCCATGGCTACGGGGTCTGGCTCTCCTGAATAAGTAGGTGGTCGGGTCTCGGTAACTGACTTTAGCCAGTTCATCTCCCTAGGCTGTGGCGGGTGGGCTGGTGCTCCTCCAATTTTAGTACCAAGCTGTGCGAGAACGGCAGCAATCGTCTCGGCAACTCCTGGATCCACGGGGTCACTGCCTCCACCTCTACTGGCACCCCGGCCTCTAGTTCCTCCTGAAATCTGTAGTACAGAATGTCTTATCATCACTCGGTAAATATACCGTACACAACCAGTGGATATTGAATTGCCTTTAAGGCTAATATATTACGCAATCTGCGATACTAAACATAATTTCGTTTAAGACCAGTCGTCTCGTACCTCACAAACGTTTCCCGTGTTTCCCAAGTCCTAAGCTCACTGTCTTAACCTAGTATCTCGTCATCAGAGCGGTACTCCGCTCTAATACCACTTTTGTAACACCCCTCTCGATAAACACGTAATAATCCCTCACGTAGCATAATTAAAAACGTCTTACAGCGGAAGAATAAACAACATTAATTCTCACTCGGGTGTCACCTGTCATTACTCGCCCATGTGAGTAACGTAGCAGAAACTAAATCCAACAACCAAAATAAACAACACTACTAAACCGCTGTGACAACGAGATAAATCCTATACATCATACTAAGTCCACATCCATAACCGTCGACAAGTGAGCGTCTACCCAATCCCGAATATATACAACCGTACCATAATACAATCCACAGTCTAACATTGTTATACAATCGAATTCCAAGTGCAGTAAATAAAGCAAAACCCTAACTACCAGGGTCCCGCACTTCGGCTTCGACGATGATCAGCAACCTGCATAATGCCATAAAGGCTTAGCGATAAACGCTGATGCCGGGCCTGGACCCTATTGGTCACTTAGTCATTTTTAACCATCTTGAAATTAGATTGGTTTCATGCTTTACCATTTTACAGAAATAATTAATACTGTAATAATCATGCATAAACACATAATCATCCATCCAGTCAATACAGTCATTATATTTCACAAACATCAGCTGCATAAACGAACGTATCGAATAATTACAATACTGTGTATAATCGCCTTAGCGAACGGTTTCCTTAATTGATATTATTTGGCCTTCAAGGCCCTATCCATCCAAACCATGTTTAATTATTAACTAGTTGGGCGTCATGTTGGGACAACCCATATCAACCTTACCAATGGACAGTAGTCCTCCCGTACACACAAAGGTGCTCATGTTGCCAGAGGTCCGGAGGCCCCTGGTCGTTCACTTTGCCTTGTAAGGCGTCCATATAAAGGTCGTAGCCGTGTACCAACAGCAGGTACATTTGACCCACGATCCAATTAGGGCTCGTTGGAAAATTTCCTAGAGCGGAACCCGATCGGGTACCCCTCAGTGATCACAAATGCGCAACTAGGTAGTTCATAAACTACACTGGATTCCTCCCCTCATCTCATACCAACTCTCTCATAAGATTAAGATATACTCTTAGTTTTTATGGAGAATACATTTCATTATTTAGCTGCCCAATGGGTGTCACGCGTACCTAGGAATAATCTAGGTCATATTCATGTTCGAGATCCATGCTCTAGAGACCGACAATGTCGTGTCTCGTACCTAAGTGTTTTACTTAGGTTATCTTATACTTAATTATAATACTAAGGGTATTATATTAAGTAACCATCATGTCATCACATTAAATGTATATGTATGTTTATATAAGTCGATCTATAGTCGACGTAGTGTTAGTCCCGTAGGACGCTCGTGCATAAATAAATAATGCATTAACACACATCATCACATACACGTATCCACACACATACCACACAAGTTATATATCAACCAAATCCAAGCCCGAGGAATTCCTCAGGACAACCCGGATCAAACCCCTTTACATACCGTACACCTCAGACCTAGGATGCGCAATGTAGTCCACTAAGCTCGTCGAGCACGCATGTTTGGAATGTGATCTAAAAATACGAAGAACGCTAAGTGTCAATCCACATGACAAAATGATTTGGTATTTATGAATAACGTCAGTAACCCCGGTGTTACATCTCCGGATTTCAACTGTTATTAGTTAAGGTACCGTTATCCTTTAAACTCCTTACTCGTAGTACATATTAATACTCGGTTTAACAATAGAGTTGGTTTCATAAGAACGTCGTAGTTAACGTTTTCGAACGTAAGAATTATATTTTTTCAAAGTAGTAGTTTATAAGTGTAACGCTTTTACATAAGTTCGTTCGTTCTCGTACATTTAATTCGACCGCTTCATCGTATGCATAGGCACATATTCTAACCTATAGTTGCATGCATACTATATTTTATAACCTATGGTTGCATGCATACATGCATTATTTATCATATGGTATTATTTTCCCACCATCCATTATAATACATTGTATTATATAATCCATTAATCTTTTAATAAACTATTTTTGAATTCAAAAACTTATAACTTATAGTTTATAACTATTTTTCATGTAATAACCTTCATCATTATATTATATGGTTTCCAACCATAATATATATCCATCCTTATATACATAATTCTCGCATATATATATATTTACCAATACAGGTAAGTTTCATGAGTTACAAAACTCTTATATTATATGTCACATTATATCATCTTATATTAGATGATTATTCCTATTAATTGTATTATATTGTACAACTTGTATTAAGATCATTATCTTAATATTATGTAACACTTTATGTTGTATAAACTCAACTCCTAAGGTTTATTCAATATATACCTTAGTTTATAAATCTTATTTATTTATAGTTTGTCACATTATTTAATGTGAATATCCTTACTTATATTAATTCCATTTAAACCACATTAATAACATATAATTGTAATAACATTTATAACATTGTAGACCATAGTCTAATATCCATTTTCCAACCTTATTATATTCGTTACATCACTATACTTTATTTTAATTTCATTTTCCACATAAGATTATGTAATGTTATACCATATACTAATATCATATAATATGATATCTTTATCTTATATAAATTATAACCTATAGTTTTTATACAAAACTATTGTTAATTGCCGAATAGGCATATCCATTTTATCTAATTTTCTTATCTTACCATATCTTTATGTTTCTTACAAAATCACCCCATTATTTATACCATGTTATATATATATATCATATAATATAACATTTTTAACTTTATAAAAAAGGTATAACCTATGGTTATTTATTTAAAATAACCGAACAGACCCTTAGGCTGTTCTTATTTATTTTCCAGCCCCTTTAACTTTCCAAATTTACAATTTGACCACATATATAATGTTATATATATATATATATAAATCTTATATTATAACATTTTAAACCTT